>VDFB02144085.1:0-50205 GCA_007258455.2 Sequoia sempervirens
TTCAATTTTAATTTTTTTTTTTTAAATCCACGCCTCAGGAAGCGAGCTGGGGAGGTTGTACGGCGTCCTTGGCAAAAAAATTTTGCCTTCCGGACCAATTGCTCAAAAATCGACGAAATGGAGGGCGTTCTTAGGATTTTTGGCCGTTGTGAATGTGATGGCGACCTTCGTTTGTGCTCAAACTGCTTCGAAAAATCGGCTACCTCCTGAGCTTGCAAAATATCACCAAGTTTCAAACCCTCGTGGATTTGGCAAACGATGACTAAAATTTGCAAAATAAAAGCCAATATTGACTTTTTCCAGCACTCTAAATCCAATGGTGAAGCTTGATCTGATCCAAAATGTTGCATAGATGAACTCAAGGCATGATACCCTCGAGGAATCCTAAACGAACTCTATAATGATTTTCTCAAAAAAATATGAGAAGGGGCTGCAAATCAAGGCTCTGATACCATGTCAGAAACCAAGATCTAAAATGCAAACTAGAAAAGCCTTCCACAGAAGAGAAAAAATAGAAAAAGCAAGAGCTTCTCAAAAAATGTGAAAAATATTATTATTCAAGAATTCTTAATTATATGAGATGATTTTCTTTATAAAAGAAAAGTATGCATAACCCTAATCTTATCTTGAGCAACAAGATAGCTCAACAAGATAAGGATGAGAATAATTAACCTAGGAATTAAAATATTACCTAAGTAAAGTTATGCAAGTGTAATTAAATATTAATTACACTAACACCACAAACTCCAGTGAATGTTAGACAATCTTCAAGGATGAGCAAACCTTCAGAAAGATATTCTCCCTTTTTTTATTCTATTTTGTTAACAGATGCTAGTGAACCAGGATGTTATGTTGAAGCTATACAGGTGGATACCAAGGTTCAGTGGGAGCATGGAATGAAAGAAGAAATGGACTCCCCTTTGCTAAAAAAATTAGACTTTGGGAATTATGCATGTTGTCCTGTGTAAAAATGCTTTACCAAATAAATGGGTTTATAGGTTGAAAGAGGAGGATGGAGGTAAGAAAATATTTAAAGCTAGATTAGTTGCAAAGGGATTTGCACAGAAAAAAGGGTATTTATTTTGATGAAATATTTTCTCCAATCAATTGTTAAAATGACTTCTATTCATACCGTTTTAAGTATTGTGGTTGCTGAATATTTTTATTTAGAACAACTTGATGTTAAAAAAACCTTTCTCCATAGTGCTTTGGAAGAGGAAATATATATGGAATAGCCACAAGGATTTCAGGTCAAAGGTAAGGAGAAACTTGTGTGCAGATTGAAGAAAAGTTTATATGGCTTGAAGTAAGCACCTTAACAATGGTATATCAAATTTGATAGTTTTATGGCTAAGCAAGGCTACAACTAGTGTAATTCAGACCATTGTGTTTATTTTAAGAGGTTAAATGATGATAGCTACATTATTTTATGTTGATATGTTGATGATATGCTTGTAGTGGGGTTTGACTTGAATCACATAAAGGATTTAAAACAATAGTTCACAAATTCATTTGCTATGAATGATTTGGGGGCAGCAAAGCAAATCCTTGGTATGAAGATTACAAAAGGTACAAAAAATAAAAAAATATTTTTATCTCAGCTTGATTATGTTGAAAAGGTGTTGCAGATATTTCATATGGAGAATGCAAAAGTTGTTAGTACAACTTTTCCTAGTCATATTAAATTGACTAAGGATATGTGTCGAAAGACACAAGAGGAGGAAGAAAAAATGTCCAAGGTACCATATACTTTAGCTATAGGTAGTTTAATGTATGCCATGGTATGCACAAGACAAGATATTGCACATCTTATAAGAGTTGTTAGCAGGTATATGATTCATCCTGGTGTTGAGCGTTGGAATGTGGTAAAATGGATTCTCGAGTACTTGAGAGGTACATCCAATAAATGTTTATGTTTTGGGAGCTCTAATACTACTTTAAAAGGCTATGTTGACTCAGATTTGGTAAGGGATGTAGATACCAAGCAGAGTACCACAGGTTATGTATTTATAGTTGGTGGGACAACAGTGAGTTGGATCTCTCGGTTGCAAAAGGTGGTTGCTTTATCCACCATAGAGGCAGAGTATGTTGCTACAACAGAGGTGGAAAAGGAGAAGATATGGCTGCAAATTTTCATGGAAGAGTTGGAAAAACAACAGGCTGAAAATTACTTGTTTACAAATAGCTAGAGTGTTATACATCTTGCAAAGAATTCTACCTTGCACTCTAAAACCAAACATATACAGTTGAGATATCATTTCATTCGGTCAGTGTTGGAGGTTGGACAAGTAAAGTTGGAAAAGATACATATAGATGCCAATCCAATGGATATGTTTATGAAGGAAATGACAAGGGAAAAGTTGAGATCCTCTTTAGCTTCGGTTGGCCTTCAAGGTTGAATTCAAGTATAACAAAGCAGCAAGGTCCAAGGTGCTTATTTCCAATGGGAGTTGTAAGTGCAGCGTTGGGCCATCTAAGATCAATCTCCAAGTGGGATATTGTTTGGTGTGGAGCCTAATCAATCTCCAAGTGAGAGATTGTTGGTATTTTTTGGTAGTTGTCACCAAAAAAGGAAAAATCACCAAAAAAAAGGAAAAAAAAAAGACTTTGTAGAACCCTAATTTGGAAGTTTCTATGGTTGTTATAAGGGGTTGGGATGGGAGTTACAATATGATGAAAAAGGTGATTATTCACAAGATTGTAATAAGTTTTGCATCGGATGGCTGCAGTTTTGTGGATGTAGCCCGGATTAGGTGAACCACATTAAATTCTCTATGTTAATTTTTTGTGTGTGTTTTATTTCACTGTTTTGTTGATTAAATATGCATTTAACTTGTTAGATATATTCCTTCTAACCCTAACACATAGGTGGAGAAAATTCGGATGTAAACTAGAGTTTTATGGAACTCCCCTTGGCATCAACCAAGGATCATGCTAAGATTGGTACTTGGGGTTATAAGTTAACTATAAAAATATTGGATTAATTATGATATGGAAACGACTCCCTAATCTATTATCTAGATTGTGTGGATCAAAATAAACAAAAGAGTATTTGAAGCAAGGAAGATAATAGTCAAAAGTGCTTGGGATAGGATGACCTTGACTTAGTACTTAAATTAGGAGAATACAAGGTAGGATAGGTGGCAATCCTAATGCCAATCAATCTTGAGTGAAGCAATAGGTGGCTGAGATTACATTAGTTATGTAAAAGCTCAAGAAAGGTTGACAACTCTATAGAAAAATATCAAATGGAATTACCTTGATGAAGGGAGTGTTAAGCAAAGTTAATATAGGGTTGTCTAAAGGAGGACACATGTTCAAAGATCCATCTAGGTAGCTAGTGAGGTTATAGGCTCATTTATTTTGGCTAGGATGCAATAGTATGGCAAATACTAGAGAACTTTACTTTGGGTTAAGAATTTTTATCAAAATCTAGGGTCCAGAAGAAGTTAGGGGTTGAAGGGAATTTAGATTTGATTATCAATTGCATGAATGGAGGGAAATGCAATGCTAGGGAATTGAAATATATCATTTCTTATTCCAAGGTGTTAGTCTAATATTTTGAAACAATTTTCTTTAGACATGTTAAAAGAAAATGAAATTTGGTGTTTGATTGGGCTACTAATTTGGGAATCTCCCTTTGAGAAAAAAAGGGACGGTTGACAAAATTTGGTTGAGGCTATTCTTGTGGGATTTATTAGGTGTGTTAGGAATGTATATATAGACCCCTTCCACATGCTAAGGGATTGCGAGGTGATAATATGTGGATTCATATGTTTCAAGTATGCCTATTGAGAAAAGGAGGATGTATATGATGTTTCAATATATATTTAAATCAAAATGTTATGATGAGAAGTTAGATTAATGACATCCTTTATTTGGAGTGGCACTTATAGATTATGCAGAAAAAAAACCCTCATTTTTATTAAGGGATAGATTGGGGAGTGGTATTTTTCATTCCTTCCTTTGTACTTCTCTTTTTCTAGTTATGATGCTGTGAGGGTTGAAGAAAAGGGATCCTAAGGGTAGAGGTGATATAAAGAATCCTAGTGATGAAGCTAAGGATAGGGTAGAAGATATACTAAGTGTTAGAATATTGAGAGATGATAAAGTTTTTGTTGGTTTCATCCACCTCCCAGGAGAACCATTTGCAGCAAATCACCTTCACAAGAAATAAGAGAGGCAACACAAGGCCATTTCACCAATAAAGAGTGAATAAAATGAGATAATTTACATATTGTAGAATTGTTCCTTATAAAAGAAAGAAAATATATGACGGGTGTAAAACTACCCACACAGGAAAAAACCACCCAAAATATTAACCCTAAGATTAACTTAACACACTAATAGCCCCTGAAGTGCAAACTTAGGGAGAATGAAGATGCAAAAATGAAAAAAATGAAATATGGGTGTCGGCTACACAACCATGTTAGGTACCCATTTACAATGCAAAAATAAATCTCTCACAACTAGAGAAAAGGAGAAAAACCCCTCTCCAAAAGAGAGAAAAGAAAAGAAAATGATGTATGGATGGAGGAATCAATCACACCCTCCAAGGACTATATACATCATGTGTATACAATTAATGACCCCCCCATAAGAGGGAAAGAGAGACTATATAGTCCCCCCATAATGTGTAATTACCTGAAAAAATGGTAAGTCTCTGGAGACAAAACATAAGCCAATGTCAACAAACAACTTGTCTCCCTTTTGGAAGAAACAAAACCAAATACAAATGTAGGAATGCTTTCCATTCCAAATCTAGGAATTGAAAGAAAGAAGCATGAAGATGTGGGTATGTGCACGATCATGATGGGCCAAAAAGTGGCGATATGATGGGTATGTGTAGGGTATGTGGTTGACAACTTTTTTACCCAAAATTGATGAAATGAAAAGGGTTTTTAAAGGAGATTCTCAACTTTCCACCAATATAAAATTATTCTTTACTTTGAATTTAATAAATAATTGTTATTCATTTCCATTTCAATTAGGACTAAAGTCCTTATTGATAGGCTGATTGAAAAACATCTATATTTTCAAACAATATCACATTTTTAAATCCAACACGTGTCACATTCTATGCTTTGCATACTATAGGATTAAAAAATGGAATTTCATGAAGTTTTGACCAAGTTAAGGTGGTGGACATCACGAGTTTTTATATTTTTTAAAAGTTGTAATAAAAATTCATAATTAATTATATACTTGGAAAAAAATTACAAAAAAATATGCATCACATCAAGACATGAGTCCTCTACTTATATCTAAAATTTTATAAAAAAATATTATTATTTTATTGTGGTTAGGGTGGTCAGACAGACACCTACTTCTTTTTTTTCCCAAAATTTAAATACTACTACATTGAAATTTCAAATTTTCACCAAATAGATTTTTTTTTGTAAATAAACCTAGTACTTTAGAAACTACATTCAATTTGCTAAAGATTCTATTCTTAAACATTTTTGAAATGATATAGATAACTTATTCAAATTTTTACGTCAAGTTGCCTAATTCTAATTTTTTCTGAATTTTTTGCCACTTAAGGGCCTGTTTTTTCCATCATGATCTTGCACATACCCATGTATGCTAATGTCTCTGAAATCTACCCTTGTGTCACCAAGACCTTGGAAGATGATGCCACAAACTAATTAGGAACATTCCCAATCACAATAGAAGGTGACAAATAAGGTACCACTAGAAACTTATTATGAACATTCTCTAGAGACTGAGATGGAGTGACAACAGTTGTACAACTATCATAAAATAGGAGGGATATTCCATTAAATGTGTCTTCCAAGTCAGAAATATGAGATTCTATGAACAATGAACCAATGTTTGACAAATACAAATCTCAATTAGGAAGACAATGATATACTTGTTCTAATGAATCACTAGACATGCTCAATGAATCGCCAACACAAGATGAATGGTCTTGTTGAACAAGAATGATAGGAGCCTCAATAAATGACTCTGCACAATGAATCACTAAAGGTGAAGGTACATCAACAATCCCTAATGGAGAAGAATGAGCATCTGAAGAACCCTCGCCATCCTCATGTATGAAGAATCAAAGTATTCCAAAACTTCAAACTCTCACATAGTAGTGTGATCATAGGGTACCTTTTCTGAAAAATGAAGAGGCACAAGACAATTTGAAACAGGATCATCTGGGGAATAGCTAAGTATCAGGATCTCCATGTATTTCCCAAATTTTATTCCAAAGAATATGAGGACACTCAAAATGATCAATAGCATTTAAAGTGGCATCATCAATATGTATTGCAATAACTCCTAGGACATGATCCCTTTTGCAACTCCATGCAAATTTCTTACTATCAGTACTAGGAGGGGGAACTAGATTATACAAATTTGGCAAAAAATGAAGCCACTTGAGATTTTTTATGATACCATCTCTCCATTTTTTATAGTTTCCCCTTTTCAACATAATCACAACAGGATGAAATGGAAACCCTATAATCAACTATGACAAATCTCCAAGAATACAAAGACATTAACTTTCAACAACAATTAGAAGCTCTTAAATACTACAAATAAAACCTTCTCAAAATACTTTAGGAAGCAATAATGCAAAAAAAGGTTGAGAATCTAAAAAAAATAAACAAAATAGGTGCACCTTTACATGCAATCCACCTAGGAACCACCTCACAAGTTAATCCACTATAGACCGATCTGGAGATGGAGATCCTCCAAACACTCGGGAAAACTTGATTGGAATTGCGTTGGTGAGGAAATTTTTTTCCCACACATGCAAGCCTTTGCTTGCACCAAGGTGAGCCTTTGTTGACACCATCAATGTGAAACAAGAGGTATTTAAAAGCTCGAATCTACTACCCACATCCAATGTGGGATAAATATTCCTAGAACAACTTCAAAAACCAACTTGGGCCCACACCACTGTACAAAAGCTTGAAACCCTAAACAAATATTTGGTTGCAAAATTTATAAAGTATAAAGTTTTAAAAAGATAATGGCCAATCAAATACCTTCAAAAAATATTGCAGCCAACAATGAAGAAACACCTCCACCAAGCAATCAATCTTCTTCCAAAACACACAACAATGGAAATGCCTCAACTTAGAAAATCATGGCCTTCATTTTGAAATCGAGTCCTTGATTTCCAAGTGAGAACTAGAAAAAATGCCTCTCTCTAGATCAAAATGTGTGCCTCTTCTCAATGCAGAAATCACGCCTCTATCTCTAGATCTGATACACTCAACATGGGGAAATAATCGACACTGTGCTTAGTAAGAGGGATGATCCATTGATGCAGAAAATGAGGGCTATTCATCTCCATGCCCTGCCATCATTAATGGTTACCACCTCCATTTTGAAGAGAAGATTGGCCGAAATGGGTGCCCTCCAAAGGAAATTTGCGACCTCTTGCAAATCACAAAAAGTCAAGTCCCTCCAGGAAAATCATGTGCCTCCAAACTCAAATTTCAACACCTCAAAAAGCTGGCAACCTCCCAACAAAATACAGGTCTGCATAATTGAAAAAAGATGCCTTAAAAAAATCAATTACAGCTTGAAAAGGTTGAATCAATCTGTAAAGAAAATGCCACTGCCTCCAAGTGTAAAAAACACGCCTTCTATGAAAATCGGCCTTCAACAGGAAAAAAAAGTGAAATCTTCAATAGAAATTGTGGCCACTACAAAGGGAAATCTACCTTCGGGAATGAAACACAACCTCTAGTTTGAATGAGAAATCAAGCCTTGCAACAACTCATAGATTTCAAATTCCCATAAGGATGAGAAAATCATATAGATCCAATAGGAAAATTGTGCCTTTCTGAGCAAATTTCAGCACCTCCAATAGCCAACCGCCCTGTGGATTAGACAAATCGCACCTCAAATGAAGATTCGACATCCTTCAAACAAAAATGCATGCTCTAGAAAAATTCATGGGTCTGTAGTTTCCAAATCATGGCCTTCCAAATGTTGCCTGAAACGCCACTTCCAATGATGTTAATCACGGTTTGGAAAGTGAAAAGAGCGCCTCCAAACACATTAAGAATCTTTGCAGAAGATTCCAATGCCTAGCTAAGAATTAGCTCCTCACACAGATAATAATCATGACTCTAATATTTGCCAGCAATAGGAAAAATAAAAAATAATCAAAACTAAATAAGGAAAATTTTGAAAAATTTCAAATACTGGAAAAATAAGCAATCTCAAACACTTGATGAAAACTCTCAAGGAAGAATTGCAGAATGGTTGACTATGATTCCATGTTGGTGACTTCCACCTCCCAGGAGCACCATCTGCAACAAATCACCTTCACAAGAAATGAGAGAGGCAACACAAGGCCATTTCACCAACAAAGAGTGAATAAAATGAGATAATTTACATACTATACAATGGTGCCTTATAGAGGCAAGAAAATATATGACGGGTGTAAAACTACCCACATGAGAAAAAACCACCCAAAAGATTAACCCTAAGATTAACTTAACACACTAACAATTTTAAAGAGGTTCATTAATTATATATCTAGAGAATTTATTAATCCAAAACTCTAGATTTGGATGTTGAGATTATGGAGACTTGCAAAATGAAGAGATTGCAATGAAAATGTTAACATTAGAGAAGTAGTGATGTGGATAATGATTGATCCTAAGAAATCAACTAGAAAGAGAAATACTTTTTACCTAGCTCAATTGTTGCCTTGTGTGATAATGTTTCCTTTGGTAGTGGGTTCATACATATTGCATGAGGATGCTGAAAATTTGGGAGATCAAATGGATATTCACTCACATTGTTGTGTTGAGCACCTAAACATGATTTCATATAATCAATGAAATCTAAATTAGGACTTGAAGAAGATTGGAGTAGTGTTGAGCATCTACACATGATTATGAACAATTAAGGAAATATTTATTAGTTCTTCAAGAAGATTGGAGTAGTGTTGTATGTGGATCTTTGGGCTAGGGAAGTTGAAGAGGTTGGTAACTATTCCAAGACTAAGGTGAGTAGTAGCTAGCTTCTATTTGGGGCTATGAAAACTTTTTGTTATTTTCATCATATTTTGTTCCACTTGATATATTATGTATATGGTAGGTTAGTTGGAAGGTAGGATATCAATGAATTTGCAATAGGATGGCAATATTTCTTGCATAGTAAATATGGTTGTTAATGGGGATAAATAGATCAATTATTCATAATATTTTGATGTGTTAAGTCGATCCTCTCATGGTTAGATCTAGTGAACTTTTTGTTATCAAACTCTAGATTTTAAATTTTTTTGGTGGCTCTTATGTACCTCATCGAGGTCTTTTTAGCAAAATAAATAGATATATGTGTGTATATATATAATTCTATATGTGTGTATATGCATATACTCTACATACATATATTATGGAAGGGTATATACATATGTATGTAGAGTATGTGTATATACAAACATATAGAATGAAAGGTCATCCTAAATAGCCTATCAACTAAATTATCACATTTTCAAAATAGAAGACTAATTGAAAGCAAAAAATGAGTGTTAGCAATTTGGAGAAATTCTAAAAATATGATAAATTGGCTGGGGGACTAGAATGCAATGGTTCCATGGAGGGAAGTTATCTAAACTTTTAAAGGAGGTGTTGCTAAGGAAATTTAAGAGACTGCTGTCATGAATTTTATAATGGGTGATGCTAAATATATTATTAATTTTTTTAATGAAAGCGGCAATCTCCTAAATTTTGTAGTATCAATCTAATGCTAAAAAAATCGAGAATCTAAAAAAATTAAGATGCCTTCTAATCATGTCATGTGGAATAAAAATCTCTAAGTTCCCCACCTTACAAGCAATTGTTGAAAAATAAATACCTTAAAAATAGGGCCTCCTATTTTCTAAGATAAGAGTAAGGTCCCATGTGGTTGCTTAGCAATCATTATATAAATTTTTAAATATTTTTTTTCATAGAGCTAGTGGGCTCATGACTTTTTGTTTATTTGTTTGTTTGACATAAATATATTTTTTTATGTTAACAAAGGAAAACTTGGAGATAAAATTTGATAGTAAATATAAAAAAGGAAAAAAGGAAACTATGCCACATATTTATCATTATGTAAGGACTACGTAATTTTGACCCCCTCTTTTTCCACATCATATTTTCGATCTCTAAAATATTACAACATAATCATTATATAACCATTCCAAAGTGTCCTCTAAACTTAATTTAAAATTTACACGAGACCACTTGTACTACTAAAACTTAAATAAACAATCACTATATAAAATTTTAACCAGTTTTTTGTAGAGCTACAAGGCTCACGACTTTTTTTTGTCTGTTTATTTATGATATAAATATAGATTTATTTATGTTAACAAGGGAAATCTTGGAGATAAAATTTGATAGTAAATATAAAAAAAATGAAGAAAGGAAACATGTGCAGCTATGTCACATATTTATCATTATGTAATGACTACCAAATTTTGATCCCCTCTTTTTCTACATCATATTTTCAATTTGTGAATTGTAATAACCTAATCATTATATAACGATCCTAAAATGTCGACCACTTAATTAAAATTTAAACTAACACACCTAAATAAACATTATGGACTGACTATAAAATTCCAATTTATATTTAAGAGAGTATTTTCTATAGGGGAGAGGACCCAGTAGTTGAGCATGTTTCAATAGTTGTGATAGTAATAGTTTATATAATGCTCAATAGTTGCGATAGTAGTTGTTTATATAATGCTCAAAGTTGTGACTTGACTACTCATAATTAAACAAAATGTATTCCTTTGATCTAAAAAGCAACCAATCATGTGATGCGACATCAGCGCTCAACTACTCATGATGTGAATGCACAAGTATTGGTCTCACTTTTTTGGGGGGCCTTTTTGGGCACCTTGACAAAAAAACATGCTGATGTGGCATCATATGTGATGATGTGGCCCTGAAACGAAAGTTATAAGCAAGGGGCTTGCCAAGTAAGTTGCTTTAAAAAATTGGGAGTGATTTAAAATTTCCACGTAGAATAATTAGAAGTGCGAAGTTAGGGTGCACAACCATTGACTCCTCTCCCCTATCTCAACTCCTTCATTTAGCTCATGAGACCCCCTCCATAGGACCGCTTTCTCACCGCGCAAAACCTTAAAAACATCATCCAAATGAAAAGCAGATCCATGCTTTTAAAAATTACATTCAAAGTCGAGCCTACTAAACCAGTCGAGGAAATAGTCTGCCTGTTTCAAGCGCTACCTGGATTCACCACTTGAAAGAGCGGGACCATGGCGTCGCTCAAAGAACTTAAAATCTGACAGAATAAAGAAGGCATCCGAAAAAGTCTAAAGACAAGAAGAAAAGCTGAGGCCCATGTGAAAGGTAATGATGAAAGAAATTCCATCCATCCGTTGCTGGAAGATGCTGCCCAAATAATAATTTCATCTCGCCTTTAGTGGGCCCATTTCTTTCTCACACAAAGTCGACTGCTATATTCAACAAGGTTCACGGGACACGTTTACTATCGGTCAAAGAAGACTAATATTTAAGTGACTTACACGCCAGATTTCTAATATCTCAGACGAACGATTAGTACAATGTCTTACTCAGTGGTTTATTCCTGGTCTACGCGTTAGTCTGTAGATTTCTGGCCTCCCAGTAATGGTCAAGGTCCTTTTGACACCGTCATAGGATCTATAAAAAACTTTGCTTTTTCTTTCCCATTTGGTAAAGAGGGCTAGACATTCATTAGTGTTGCTCTGGCTCACCTAAGCTTATTAGAGCAAAGTCTGCTAATTCGATTCATAGTTTTAGTGATTCACAGATTAGATCGTTAGAGAGAGTTGGGTTTGTCTGTGGGAGTGGGAGATTCAGCTGTGTTTTAAATTATTTTTTTGGGTTTGTCGATTTTAGTTAGTATGAGTTTTATATAATAGAATAATACCAGTTTATGATTTAATCTGCGTATGCTTTTAGATCAATGTTTCTTTTCTAAGACTCCGAAAAAGAGTCCTCTTAGGTTGTTTGAGGCCTTAAATATGAGCAGTAGAATACTGGTAGATGGTGCCAGTTCCAGCTATGCTTCTCCTTCAGCTGTCATGGCAAATGAGAGTGAGCTGGCGGAGATCAATCCTTACATGAGTGAGAATGCATTGGTTGTCCTGATTGCTTTTCTCTGTGCACTCATAGCGATTTTGGGTTTTATTTCGATTATACCGTGGCATTACATCTGGAGGTCGCATGAGGAGTACAGAGCTGCCAAATTAGCTAACACCGGCTTGAAGAAGAATTCCATAAAAGCACTTCCACTTGAAGTGTACAGCAGAATAAGATCAGAAGCAGTTTTGACAGAGTGCCCTATTTGCTTGGTTGAATTTATGGAGGGTGAGAAATTAAGAGTGCTACCCAAATGCAAGCACAGCTTTCATATGGAATGTGTGGACAAATGGCTTGCTTCACACAGCTCATGTCCCACCTGTAGGTATTGTCTTCTCCAGGGTTTGCAGCGCACCACAATCCAAACGCAGGGGAGATCAAGAGCAGAATCAGATCAGGATGTTGTTACGCTCTGGTTTGGTGGCGATGATTCAAGTGACATTGAATCTATCTGATGGCTTTGGTTGGGAAGAGCTTAAACAGATGCACATTCTCTTGAATTTTATTGAAGAAAATAGTTCACTGTTATAATTGTGCAAACACCAACTGTCGCTTTGGGAATCCATGTGTGTCCCAAAGTTGTTCTACCACCAGTTGAAAGGGTGAGACTGTAGTTCAAACCCCACCTGGCTGCTTTCCAGTCAACAAGTCTGTGGCATATTACCTACTTTACTGAGGTGAAAACTAGAGCATAAAGTTGACCTCTCTTTAATTGAAAGGTTCGAGTAATTTGTGGGTTACATTTCTTACTTTAATCTTTTAAATTAGATCAACCATTATAAACAGCATATTCTCCCCATTATAGGAAGAAATAAATAATAATGTTTTTAATATCTCTACAATGTCTTTGACCTGAAGGTGACATGACGTGATTGAACACTCACTTATGAATTCTTTGTTGTTTATCACTTGTAATGGAAGAATATAACAGAGAAATTCAACAATAGGAAAGACACCAAAATCTGAATGAGTATGAAAATTTATTGAAAGATTTCCAAGGTTCAAATCTGTTGCGCACAATATGAACCAACATAGATCTTGTCAAGAAAGACAAGAAAAAAAATCAAATTTAGTTGACACATCAATTATTTGGGATGCCTAATTGCATTGCAAGGTGTCGAAGGTAGTGGGAGATGTTAATGAAGATATTAGCAATGACTTGTGTCATTTTAGATTAAATTAGATTGTTATCGTTGAACCATCATAGATGTACAATTTATAAAAGAATTATGTGTTTTAATTCATGGTGCAATCACGGTGGGAGGGTTCCAAAAGGAACCGTCTAAACCATGCAACAATGAGTCAACACAACAGAAATAACACAACAAACTAATGTGCGAACATGAAATCTTATTAAATCAACAATCTTACATGCAACATATACCTCATGGGCGAATATTCAGGGCTCACAGGCCTGCCACAAGGGCTTCAACAATACAACTGGCCAACAGGCCTTATTACATGCCCTCGAAGGGTTTTGTATGAAATATAATGAATCTGAATCTTATCCTAAAACTACCGATGATCTACAATGAATTACAATGCTTATAAATATGTTCTCAAGCTCCAATTTAGGCCCGCATCGGCCACAAGGTTAACAACCCGATGAATAATCATATATGAATGTCGGTCACAATGAGCCCAAGATGTTCTTAGGATGTCCAATTAAGCTCCGCATGATCTGGAATAGGTCTGCACTATGAAATTCGGACTAGGTTAGCCCCAAATGCTCTAACTGGTAAACATAGTGAAATGTTGAGAGCAATAACTTCTGGTAGAAAAATACAAATGATGTGAAATTTGGATATGTGATAGATGTTGATGTGTATGTTGGCACTCTCAAATTTCCCAAACTTGAAGTGCCCATTTCAAAAAATTTGTCTTTGCACTCTCAGAGGTGCACTTTGGAGGGTCATAACTTGAAGCCAGTTGATGTTCGTGCAAAACCCATTTCCAAACCCACTCATGTGACCTATGTGAGTATGCGTGTCAATTTTAACCTTCCCATGATAAGTTTTGTCAGGGTTTCAAAAAGCGAAGCTAGAGGGTTTTGACACTTTTCTGCTGTTTACAAATGTTCAGTTCTGCAAAGTAGCCTCCCGTTTGAGCTTGCATTTTGCAACTAGATGACTGTCAAGTCAAACTGATTGTTGTTCTGCATTCTCCATACCAAGATGAGCTTGCATGTCAGGTTTCAGAGCTTTATGATTTGATTTGATATTTTTAACAGATCAAAACCAAACACAATTTGTTCAGTTTTGCATCTGCATTCTTGACAACATTTTAGAGAGGTCAAATTTGACCTTCAGTATCTCGTGCAAATTGATGATTCAAGGAACTTCCTCTTGCACACGTGCTCACTATACCAAAATGATCCATTGTGTCTAGTGGAAGCTCACCAGGAGTTGATTTGGTAATTTTTCAACGAAGTGATTTCGTGAGTTTGAATTGATTCTAAATAGGGTGTTGTTGCAAAAAGTTCGAGTAAGCAACTTTGAAAGTGAACAACTTTCACCTCGTGATCCATTTCTCCGAGCTGTCTTTTGCACTCCATTTTTGGACCGAATGTCTAGATGCCTGCAAGTTTTTATGTCTCTAGGAGGCCATTTGCCTAGTTTCCTTGGCCAATTCCTGAGCCCACCTGGCCAGTTTTACTCATTTTTCAAATGTGTCAAAAAATAGGTTTTAATGGAAACCCAGTTCATGTTTTCACTTCAAAAGCATTCAGAAGTTGCATCAAATCAATTCAAGTTAAAAGTTGTCTGAAAACAAAAAATAAAATTAGCTAGGCCCATATGGGGACCCGACATGCTTTACTCAGCTTGAGGTTATAATTGTTTCAATGTGGTAAATGAGACACAATGGCTAGTGTGGTAGTCATGGGAGACATATTATGAGGAGTGAACTCTTCAATGCCCATTTTCATGTAAAGCCATTATTGTTGATTGAAGAAGATATTGGTGAACATGTGAAATATCACAATCAAGTGGTGGTAGAAGTTCATGGGTGCACATTCTTAAGTGACTCTTGATTAAATAATCTTCTTCAAAAAAAGAGGCTTCCATACCTCTGTTTTGCAATTCTTCTTTAGATGAGCAGCTAACACTGAGGTTCTATTGAATCCAAGAAGAGTTCAAGTAGCAAAACAAAATGCTTTGGAAGTAATTTCCAAAATAAATGGGAAAGCTAGAGGGCTGATTTAATTTGGCAATAAAAGAATGGTATTTGATTTGTTTGCAATTTCATCATAGCAAATGAGGGCTCCCCAGTTGGATTGATTTAAAAAAGAAATTCATTTATGTCTGTAGTAATAATGCAAGAATAGGGAACACACCACACAATGATCTGCTAAAGACATAAAAAAGCCTCAAGCCAATTAACACCATGAATACAGAGGCGCATATCCTGTTTGACAAAATCCCTCAAATGATATGGTCTCAGGGAAGCGTATAAAATGGACAGGTTGAAACAACTTTAGAAATGTTGATGTTTGTAGCTCGAAAGGTGGGATGTGGATTTTTTCTAAAGCAACTTGAGTTGGATATGCTTTAAATCATTGTAAAGCAACTCGAGTTAGATATGCTTTAAAACAATTCGAGTTGGATTTTTAGCAACAACAGGATTTTTATTCTTTAATAGAATGTTTTCGAGTTTGTGAGGATAAGATAAATCCAAGAGTGATTTTATGTGTAATTAAAGCCAAAGAAAGCAAGGAAAGATTCTTTCCTTGCACTCTAAGTAAAGTAGCTAGGCTCTATAAATGTAAGATTGTTGTAGCAAACTCATATTGTATTTTCGAAAGAAAAGTTTGTTGTTAGGCTGAATAGAAGATACAACATTTGCAGGTTTTTCCCTACATTGGGGTTTCCTAGGTAAATTTGTGTTATAGTCTTTTTGTGATTGGCTTGTTGTTATTTTTGCTTCCGCTATTATTAGTTGTTAATTAACCCAGTTGTGTTAATTGTTATAAATCAGATTTTTTTCTGTGAATTAATTGAGCAATTAATATGTTGTTGGGTTATAGAAATTAACATGGTATCAGAGCTCTAAACTCTGAATGTGAAGCCAAGATTTGTGACGCATATTTCAAGAAAAAAAAATCATATTTTTGTCTCCAGTTCTTTTTGTGACTATGGCAACCAGCGTTCGATATGAGGATAGGCTTGAGGGTGCATCTAACTTCTTACAATGGAAGGTTCGGATTACATTTGTTCTCAAGGAGAACAGGCTGTGGATCTATGCTAGTACAAAAGTGACACCACCAACAAATGATCCTGTTGCCTTAGATTCACATGAAGTCAAAGAGGCCAACTTGGCTCAGAGGATTATCCTAGATGGAGTAAGAGATCATTTAATTCCTCATTTATCAGGGAACGACACCACTAAGGAGATGTGAGATACACTCACCAAAATTTATTAGAGCGACTATCAGAATCATAAAATGATGCTCAAGGAAAAATTGCATAATACCAAGATGTCCAAAGGCGAGAGTGTGACCTCTTACTTGTCCAAGCTGACACAGGCCAGGGATGAGCTTGCTATTGTTGGAGAGACAATTAATGAAGATGAGTTGGTGCGTATAGCCTTGAATGGTTTTTCAAAGCACTGGGAAGTGTTTATCAAGTGTGTTGTCAGCAAAGATCAGCTACCTGATTGGGCAAGACTTTGGGATGATTTTGTGCAGAAGGAGATCCATGATGGTGATCATCGAGGAGATCAAACGAAGAAGGGTCAAGATGAAGAAAATCTTGCTCTTGCAAGCAAGGGTAAGAAGAAGTCCAATAAAGAGCAATCAGAAGGTTCTTCTTTCAAGAGTGGGAAGAAGAAAGATCTAAGCAAGATAAAATGTTTTTGTTGCCATCAGATGGGTCACTATGCCAGTCAATGTCTGAATAAGAAAAATAAGGACAAGAAGTAAGTTGATCTGCTACAACAGAGGTGGACGAGTTCACATCACGATTTGAGAATGAGTTTTCACTCATTGCCTGTCTCTCAAGTTCAATTGCCAACATGGTATGGTATATTGACAGTGGGGCTTCTCACCACATGATGGGAGTCAAAGAATGTTTCACCAAGTTGGAGGAGAAGAAGCTGGATTTCTATATTTAGCTCGGAGACAATGCCAAGTACCATGCAACCGGTATTGGCACCGTCAAGTTTCAGAGGGAGTCTAGAAAACCTTTTTTGGTGGAGGATGTGTTGTATGTCCCTAGCATGACAAAAAATTTAATCTCAATTTCTGCTTTGGAAGACAAGGGTTACATCATGACCTTTGAGAGGGGAAAAGTCTATATTCGTCCCAAAGATTCCAAGGTTGAAAAAGTGATTGGAGTCAGGCATGGCAACTTGTTTCGGTTACAGTTTGAGCGAGCACATGCATTGGTTAGTAGTTGTAAAGGGATAGGAGAATTGTGGCACAGGAGGATGGCTCACCTTCACCATGGAGCACTTAATATTCTTAAGGAAACAGTGACGGGGCTGCCTGAGATAAAAACAGAAAAGCATGAGGTGTGCAAAGGTTGTGCACTTGGGAAATATGCCAAGACCAATTTTCCAAATAGTGACACTAGATCTAAAGGGATTTTGGATCTCGTACACTCAGATGTGTGTGGACCTATGTCAACAACATCCTTGAATAGATATGAGTATTATGTTACCTTCATTGATGATTTCTCCAGGAAAACGTGGATATATTTCATGAAGAATAAAGATGAGGTCTTTAGTAGGTTCAAAGAGTTTAAGGCTCTTGTGCAGAACCAAATTGGGAAAAAGATCAATATACTGAGGTCTAATAATGGAGGTGAGTATACCTCGAATTCCTTCAAAGATTTTTGTGCTTAGCAAGGTATCAAGAGTTGGCAGTTTCATACAACCCTCAGCAGAATGGGGTTGTTGAACAAAAGAACAAGGCTATAGTTGGAGCAGTCAAGGCCATGCTTCATGATCAGGATCTTCCTTGGTTCTTATGTGGATAAGCTTGCAACACAGCTGTGTATTTGTAGAATAGGAGCCCTCACAAAGTGTTGGGCAAGTTGACTCCAAAAGAAGCGTTCTCTAGTAAGAAACCAGACTTGGGGCACATTCGCATCTTTGTATGCCTTATGTATTGTCATATTCCTGTTGAGAAGAGAACCAAGTTGGAACCTATTGCAAAGAAGGGTATCCTTTTTGGGTACAATGAAACTTCTAAGGCTTATCGGGTTTACATTCCTGCTCTCAGGAAAACAATTGTTCGCAGAGATGTAAAGTTTGAGGAATAGAGGGCTCTTCAGAAATATAGCAACTTGATGAATGAGGGGGAGCAATCAACCATAGTTGAGGCTGCACAATTTCCTCAAACTTTAGTCATGCAAGCTAGAGAGCAGAGTGATCAGGCCGAGCAGGGTGATCAGAAGGAGGAATCAATAATTCCTCAACCTCAGATTCCTATTAGAGAAAAGAGGAGAAATAGGGTAGTTGAACAAACACTGAAAGAGGCTCAAGAATATGTAGGCGATCCTCAAGATTCAGTCAGACAAAGAAGGGCTCCCAAAAGTTATTCTGAGTATGTGGCACTTATGAGTGAATTAATTAAAGTTGAACCTTCCAGCTTTCAGGAGGCATCTAAGCACCAAGTGTGGAGAGATGCCATGGTGGAAGAGTATTCTTCCATCATGAAGAATAGTGTGTGGGAGGTAGTACCAAGACTAGAAGATAAGTTTGTGGTGGGCTCGAGATGGCTGTATAAGATTAAGCATGTTGTAGATGGTAGTGTGAATAAGTTCAAAGCCCGGTTTGTGGCTAAGGGGTTTTCTTAGAAGGAAGGAGTCGACTATGATGAGACTTTTGCTCCAGTAGCCAGGTACTCGTCCATAAGAGTTATCATTTTTGTAGCAGCACAAATGGGTTGGAGGATTCACCAAATGGATGTAAAGAGGAACCTCCTCAACAGGGTGATTGAGGAAGAGATTTACATAGAGCAACCATAAGGATTTGAAGCACATGAGAGGGATTCTCCTGTATGCAAGTTGAAAAGAGCATTGTATGGACTCAAGCAGGCTCCCAGGGCATGGTATTCACGTATTGGCAGTTACTTGTAGAGTGTGGGCTTCACCCAGAGTGAGGCGGATCTGAACATGTACTATGTTCAGGTGAAGGGCAGACTTCTCATATTGTTATTATATGTTGATGACCTATTTCTCACAGGGTCAGAGGAGCTCATAGCACACTACAAGCGGGATCTTGCAGGAGAGTTTGAGATGAAGGACTTGGGGTTGATGCACTACTTTCTGGGATTGGAGTTGCGATAGAAAGAGGGAGAGATCTTTCCTGGACAAGGGAAGTACTTAATTGATATCTTGAAGCGATTTAGAATGGATAATTGTAGCCTATGTCAATGCCACTTGTGACCAATTGGAAGAAGATTGATGCTTCTAGATCAGAGGCAGTGGACTCGACTTTATACAGATAGTTGATAGGCTCTCTTATGTATATGGTCAACACCAAGCCAAACATTTATTTTGTAGTGAACTCACTCAATCAATTTATGGTGGAACCTAAACGTGTGCACTGGATAGCTGCGAAGCATGTTTTGAGATATCTCTGAGGCAGAGTTGATTATGTGCTGAAGTATGTTCACTAGGATGGAGTGAAGCTTGAGGGGTTTACTGATGCAAATTGGGCAGGCAGCACAGTTGATTGAAAGAGCACTTCAGGGTGCAGTTTCAATTTGGTATTAGGAGTAGTCTATTGGTACAACAGGAAATAAAAGTCAGTTGCGCTAAGTTCTGTAGAGGCCAAGTATATGGCAGCTAGTATGGCTACATGTGAGGCTATTTGGCTTCAGAAACTTCTAGTTGGGCTCTTTGATCAGGAGCTGGATCCTACAGTCATTTACTGTGATAATCAGAGTTGTATCAAACTCTCTGAGAATCCAGTGTTTCATGACAAGTCAAAGCACATTGAGATCAAGTACCACTTCATCAAAGATTGTGTGGAGAAGGGGATAGTGAAGCTCAATTACATTCCTATGGACGAACATATAGCAGATATCCTTATGAAGGCCTTGATGAAGAGCAAGTTTGAATTCTTTAGGGACAAGTTGGTTGTGATGTAGAACACCTTCCTCGCTAAGAGGGAGTGTTGATTTTTGTAGCTCGAAAGGTGGGATGTGGATTTGTTCTAAAGCAACTTGAGTTGGATATGCTTTAAATCACTTTAAAGCAACTCGAGTTAGATATGCTTTAAAACAATTCGAGTTGGATTTTTAGCAACAACAGGATTTTTATTCTTTAATAGAATGTTTTCAAGTTTGTGAGGATAAGATAAATCCAAGAGTGATTTTATGTGTAATTAAAGTCAAAGAAAGCAAGGAAATATTCTCTCCTTGCACACTAAGTAAAGCAGCTAGGCTCTATAAATGTAAGATTGTTGTAGTAAACTCATATTGTATTTTCGAAAGAAAAGTTTATTGTTAGGCTGAATAGAAGATCCAACATTTGCAGGTTTTCCTCGCATTGGGGTTTCTTGGGTAAATTTGTGTTATTTTCTTTTTGTGATTGGCTTGTTGTTATTTTTGCTTCCGCTATTATTAGTTGTTAATTAACCCAGTTGTGTTAATTGTTATAAATAAAATTTCTTTCTGTGAATTTATTGAGTAATTAATTTGTTGTTGGGTTATAGAAATTAACAAGAAACACTCAAGCAAATGTAACGGGCAAGTGTAAAGCTGAAAACAAATAAATTTCCAAACAGATGTGGCATAAATAAGGAGAATGGGGTAGTCAAAAGTGCACTGAATGGAAAGACACACACCTGGCTGGGAGCAACAAAATCAATATATTGAAAATGCTTTAGAAATTTCAAAACAATGAAATGGGGCAGCAATATGCACAACATGTATTTGTTTGAAAAGGCCTCGGGAACTTTTAACAAATGCAAAAGACCCCAAGCGACATCATAAGGATAAAAAATGAATGAAATAAAAGCATAAATGCAATGGATGAGGGTCGATGCCAAGGTGGAGGCACTAGATTGAGGGTATAGACATCCATCAAAGGCTGAGGGAAATACGTAGACAACCATTGTGCATTAAAAGAGAAGAGGCAACCTTTATGCCAGTGCACCATCAAATGTGGATATGTTAAAAATGTGTTTTGAAGACTTTCAAGGAAATGCGTTGGACAGTAAGGGGTTTCAGTCTGGTAGCCACCACCAGATTGAAAGAGTAGAGTATAGCCTGGCAGAGTATGTGGAATCTATTTGTTGAAAATGCCATAAACTGCAGTGCATACAATAAACGTATATGTTGAAGAGGCCTATAAAACTTCTAAGCGAATGTAATAGAAGTGAGAGGGCTTGAATCATTTGAAAAAGGCTTGAATAGTTGAGGAAGCTGCATTCATGATTTCTACATAGCAGACAAACACATGACAAAGAGGGAATTAGGGCATCAAAAGAAAGCTAAAGGAGATCAACGACAGAGAAAGAGTGTGAAGATGCATCCAAATCTTGGTCGTTCCTTTCCAGATCGCAGGATGAAGGTGGAAGCTTGTTATTCACATGGGGTCAGCGAAAATTGGACATGTGGAAAGTGGGCCCCAATTTTCCTTGTTTTGAAATGCACAAGTATGGCTTTAATATGCTTGGTGCAAATATTTCAAAGGTTTTCATTTGCTTTTTTATAAAATAAAAACATTTAAAAGATAGGAGCCCGATAAGATTTTATTTTAAAATATTTTCCATCGAGAAGAAGGTTTTGTGTGGCTCGTGGTGGACCCAAAATATTAAATACAAAAATATTAAATGTGGTGAACGAATAAAGTTGTTGCCCAGGCATTTCTTTCAAAAAAAGAGAATGTCTTTGATATTGAAGAGAAAATAAAGTATGGAGAAAATTTTAACAGGAAATTATTTTCAAAAGCTCCAAGTGAAATAAAATGTCTTTGCTAGAAAAATCTCACATGAAAAGTGCATGGGATGAAGTGAATACAGGTGCATGGGTAAAATCCTTTGCCCAATAAATTTTAATG
Source organism: Sequoia sempervirens (assembly GCA_007258455.2). Taxonomy (NCBI): domain Eukaryota; kingdom Viridiplantae; phylum Streptophyta; class Pinopsida; order Cupressales; family Cupressaceae; genus Sequoia; species Sequoia sempervirens. The sequence goes on from VDFB02144085.1 coordinate 22,133, forward strand.
TTTTTTGCTTTTTGTAAAGTGAAATTGGAGCTTGTGAGTGAATGTTTTAAATAAAACATTTAAAACATTATATGCACCTATCGCAAATATATGTTGGAAATAGGTTGCCATTTAATTGCAAATACTAAACATTAATTATTTCATGTATCTCCTAGATTCTTGGAATGTGTTCAATAACACTAAGATTAGGATGATATTAATATTTTATGAAATAATCATGATTATTGACATTTGTAATTAATTCTAAATTTAAGAAGCATGTGAGGGTGTCCATAGTGAGTTCCTAAATAATAGGGGCACATGGGACACCCACATGGTAAGGTGAAACTCACCTTGTGTTCAGTTAACTATACAGAGTAATAGTTAACACTTTTGAATGCATGTAAAGAATCTAGGAGTTAGGATTTGATGTTTGCATGCTTGAAGTTCAATTTAGTTCGGTTCAATTCAAATCAGTTCAGTTCAGTTCAGTTCAGTTCAGAATCAATTCAATTCAGTTTAGTTTAGTTCAATTATGGTTCAATTAGTTTCAAGTTGTATGTTAGTTAACTTCAGTTAACTTGGAATGCATGGCTAATAACATTGAGTTGTATGATAGATAATAGGGACTACCTCTAGTTAACAGGGGATGACCATTCTTTGGGAATGTTGTTGAGTAAATGTTTCAGTTAACAGGAAATCACTTGGAGCCAACTTGGGTGCCCAAGATGCTTTCTTGGAATTAACTCCAATGCATGATAAGATATTTCTGAAGGCTTTGTTAAGTGGGACCCTCTTTTGGGCGACATCTTTAAGGAAGAGCTTTGTAATTATCACCGAAGTGAAGGATGAGTTGTAGCTTTAGTTTGGGACACCCAAATGGGTTAAGCACATGTTCTAAGCTTTGGTCTTCACGGTAGAACTCAACTTGAAGCAATATGGCATACCTTTCTTAAGGCTTGAGCTTGTGCATTGTAATTATCACCTTTTGGAGATTACAAGGTTACATATTGTCTCTATATCTCATTCAAGTTGAAGAGAGATTTCATAATTGTTAATTGCAGGTGTGAAGAAGATTGGTAAAGATAGAAGAAGCATTCTCAAGCAATAATTGGAGCTATTGTAATTTAGAGATTGAATAATAGAATAATTCTTGGTGGAGTTTTTCCCCGAAAGGGTTTCTCCATAGTACATCTTGTGAATCTTTCTAATATCTTGTCTAGTTCTTCTATCAATTTCTCTCTTCATTCTACATTAGTAAAATGAATTAATCAAGATAATCACCCACAAAGAATATATGTAACAAAGAAAGAGCTTACTTAGATCAACAATATTAAAGTTTTACAGAGTATTAAGCTAAGAAAACACCTCATTTTTCAACATTTGGTATCAGAGCTAAGGTTGGGTAGAGTATTGGGACGCCATTCTCTTAAAGTTTGAAGGATTTATTGGCTTAGGGGGAGCTCTTATTATTGTAGTAATTTTCCAATTTTGGAATTAAGTTTTTTGTTACAATGAATTCAAGGTTAGATATTGAAAAGTTCAATGGTTCTAACTATGAAATGTGGAAATTAAAAATGGAAGATCTTCTTGAAGAAAGAGATCAATGGTTAGTGGTTAATAATGAGACAAAGACACCTACAACTATTTCAGATGAAGATTGGGCTAAGTTAGATAAGAAGGCAAGAGGATCAATAAGGTTATGTCTTGCTGATGTTGTTCTTTTGAATGTTTCAATGGAAAACAGTGCATATAAATTATGGAAAAGAATAGGGGATATTTATCAAACGAGTCTCACCAATAAGTTGTATCTGAAAAGGCAGTTGTATTCATTGAAAATGAAAGATGGTGAATCTGTTGCACAACATTTAAATGCTTTCAATTTAATTCTTAGTTAGTTAGCATCTATAGATGTAAATCTAGCGGATGAGGATAAGTGCATTTTATTACTTTGTTCTTTACCATATTCTTGGGAAAATTTAATTGTTGCAATTAGTGGTAATGGTGCAGATCCAAAGATGGACAAAATTATTTCTACTCTCCTATCAGAGGAGATGAGGAGGAAGTCTAAGGAGGAAATCTAAGATGCCTTGTCTGTAAAAGGTAGGCCTAAGAAAAAGGAGCCTAAGGGAAACAAGGAAGGGAAGGGTAAGTTAGAAGGACAAAGTAAGGTAAAGTGTTGGAACTGTGGGAAACTAGGACATGTGAAGAAGGATTGTAAGAACAAGAAAGAAATTTTTGATTCTTCTACAGAGGAGTCCTTGGATGATAGTAATGATGCATTGGTAATTTCAGCTAATATTGTTTGTGATAACTCTTTGCTTCATGTTTCAGAGTAATCTTCATAGAAAGGATGATAGTCGCAATGCCATGTGTAACTCGGTACCACGGTTCAGTGGGAGTTGCTAGCAGTGACTTGGATGCATCATTGGTAAGGTTATCTCCATGTGATTAGAGATGTGATTTCTTGGTTTAGAGTATATTTGTTATTGATTTCATGGTTACTCTTGATATGCATTTAGAGTTTGGCATATTACATGGTTCTCTTGATACTAGGATGTATAAGTATGTTATGATGCATGTGATCTCCTAAGAGGAGATGGTAAGATCATGTATGTCATGTTTATGTTCAAGGTTGGAGCTTTGACAATGATCTTGTGTAGTTATCTTAAGCTTTTGGTACATTAATCATTTGCTTGATTACTTCATGAAAGTGTTTTTTTGCATTTGGAGTTTGGCATGGATTGGTTGGTTATAGGTACTCATGGATACTTGGAGAAATAGGTGAGGCTGAAGTTCTCTTATGGTAAGAGACATTTTTTGGAATGGTTACTTGTGAGAAAAAAAAATTAACAGAAAAGACAGAGGAGCCTACACTTTGGTTGAATGTGAATTCAACATACTCGGTGGTTCAGCATGCCTCCAAAGAGGTGGTTTGGATACAGAGACTTGGGAAAGGTATTGGTTTGGTTGACAATGGGGAGGTATTAATTGAGAAAGTTAACACTTTAATTAATGTTACAGATTATCTTATGAAACCATATAGATAAGTTCTCTTGGTTTTAATCATTTGCTTGGAAGCTTCATGATTATGCAGATTGCATTTGAAGTTAGCATGGTTTGATTAGTTGATGCAAGAAGGCCATTGGCCTTGAGTCTTGTACTTGTTTTATTATTCCTTGTTTAGAATAATTGCAATGCATAATGTCAAGTGGGAGAATGTTGGAAATAGGTTTCCATTTAATTGCAAACCCTAAACATTAATTATTTCATGTATCTCCTAGATTCTTGGAATGTGTTCGACAACACTAAGATTAGAATGAGATTAATATTTGATGAAATAATCATGATTATTGACATTTGTAATTAATTCTAAATGTAAGAAGCATGTGAGGGCATCCATAGTGAGTTCCTAAATAATAGGGGCACATGGGACACCCACATGGTAAGGTGAAACTCACCTTGTGTTCAGTTAACTATACAGAGTAATAGTTAACACTTATGAATGCATGTAAAGATCCTAGGAGTTAGGATTTGATGTTTGCATGGTTGAAGTTCAGTTCAGTTATGGTTCAGTTGTCTTCAGTTAGTTTCAAGTTGTATGTTAGTTAACTTCAATTAACTTGGAATGCATGGATAATAACATTGAGTTGTATGACAGATAACAGGGACTACCTCTAGTTAACAGAGGATGACCATTCTTTTGGAATGGTGTTGAGTAAATGTTTCTGTTAACAAGAAATCACTTGGAGCCAACTTGGGTTCCCAAGATGCTTTCTTGGAATTAACTCCAATGCATGATAAGATATTTTTGAAGGCTCTGTTAAGTGGGACCCTCTTTTGGGCACCATCTTTGAGGAAGATCTTTGTAATTATCACCGAAGTGAAGGATGAATTGTAGCTTTAGATTGGGATGCCAAAATGGGTAAAGCACATGTTCTAAGCTTTGGTCTTCATGGTAGAACTCAACTTGAAGCAATATGGTGTACCTTTCTTAAGGCTTGAGCTTGTGCATTGCAATTATCACCTTTTGGAGATTACAAGGTTGCATATTGTCTCTATATCTTATTCAAGTTGAAGAGAGTTAAATTCATGATTGTTAATTGCAGGTGTGAAGAAGATTGGTAAAGACAAAAGAAGAATTCTCAAGAAAGAATTGGAGCTATTGTAATTCAGAGATTGAATAATAGAATAATTCTTGGTGGAGTTTTTTCCCAAAAGGGTTTCTCCACAGTACATCTTGTGTAATCTTTCTAATATCATGTCTAGTTCTTCTATCAACTTCTCTCTTCATTCTACAACAGTAAAATTAATTAATCAAGATAATCACCCACAAAGAATATATGTAACAAAGAAAGAGCTTACTTAGATCAGCAAAATTAAAGTTTTACAGAGTATTAAGCGAAGAAAACACATTTTTCAACAATAAAGAGCAGAAATAAGAATTTTCATGGGCAGACATGTAATTTTCCACAATAGGGTAAAATGATGAGAATTTTCTCACATGGAGAAATTTTCTATTGCTGGATAACTTTTGTGCAAGGGCAATTTGGAGGCAAAATTTGTTAATGCAAAGGGAAGAGAGAGGAGAGATTCTTTTCATTGTTACTGATGAATAGTGGAAGAGGTTGCCATGTGTCTACAACAAATTGGTTTTAGGGCTGTTTTGTTTCCATTTTATTCTCATTCTCTTCTCATTCTAGGGATCAAGGGTTCCATTTTCTGAAAGCTCTGCAAGGCAAGAAAAATCTCTAGGTAGAATTGTAATGCTAGGATGATTGTAATTGAGTCATTAATCTAAAAGTGTGTGTTCTAAATTATGCTTTCATGTTTATTTTAGCTGATAATTGTCTCCATGGCTGAGATGTACTGCTCTTTTGGATTCAATAATAAAATTATCTGAGTCTTTTCATGCACATTTGCTGCATTTGAGTTATATCTGTTGTTTCCTTCTATTTTGTGAATGATGTAATTGCTTTAATGAAGCACAAGATACATTTATTATTTCCTATTGTTCAGGGGATAGTGTAATTGCTTCAACAAATGTGACAAGAGGGTTGTGTTTCAGGTGGATTTATAAGAAGAATTATCAGATAAAGCTTCAGTGGTCTAGCTGTCATAATGTGATAACATTTGCAAAGATTTTTAGAACATGTTTAACACTATAGGATAAAGGGTTGGTTATATGAATCCATAGCCCATTTCATGGTACTGGTCCATTATCATGCTTTTTCTATTTTCAGTTGGGTCCCAATTCTTTAAATCATAAATCATCTTAATTTTTTTTTGTGAGTACTTGTATCTGCCATGTTCTCCATGTTGATTGATGGAATTCATTCAATATCTTGCCAATGTTGAGTGATATTTTAGGTTTCTCAGCATAATTTTGTGAGAGAATTATTTGTTAAGGGGTGATCCCACAATAGTGGTTTACAATTTTTGGCCAAACTAGACACCGATTTATTTTTTTAACTAAATCTTCACATTCAGGCACCTATAGCGATTAAACCGTGAGGAATTTGAAGATGATGCAAACTAGAGTCTTGTCACATTTTGTCTGTAGATTCTAAAAATATTTTTTTCAATTTTTTTGGAATCAGATTGCACTTCTTTTTCCATCTCCCATGAAAATTGGTTTTTTTCAAAAAAACATTTTTAAAATGCCTTAGGTATAGCATAACTTTTTCCTTGAAAGATAAAATTCGGTTAATTTCAAATTTAGATTTGTAACTTGATATCTAGTGCTTCCACTTGGTTAGATAGTTTTTATTGAATATTTTTTCTTTAATCAAGTTTCAAAGTCAAATCAATTACAATTCAGACAATCCATAGATAACTTTTATTGATGTATTGAATTTTTTTTGTTGGATCAAGGACTCCAATATCTAGTGCACTCATATTTTTTAATTTTTTTTTGATAATCTTCTATTTTTCCACTTGTGCAGAACAGAGAGTTTTGATTTCGGTGAAAAACCTATATTTAATAAAACTTAAAAAATAGATAGATAAAATAATCAAAAGATATTAAAATTATATTTGTTGGATAGCTCGTTTTGAGGGGAACTTGATACTAGTTGGGTTTCTAAGAGCTCCTCCATTTTTATTCTCAAATCAAGCTTTGAAGTGCAAAATTCTTAGCAATTTTGGTGCCTCAGGGGGTGAGGGTGAAAAAATGTGGGTTTGGTTGAACAAGTGTTTGGTCAAACAAAAAAATAATGTTCAGTCGAATAGGGGTTCAACTATAAGCAATATCCCATTAAGTATGTGTTTGAATCTCTAGGTATTGCTAAAGGGTCACCCCCCTAGGTCTTATAGAGCCTAAAGTGTAGGGGAAATGTGTTCTAATTCCATTTCTTGTCAATTGGCCAAATCCCCCATTGAATTTGATCATTAGAAAGTGGCTAGTCTATAGGATTCACTGGATTGGTTTGATTTGGAGCACCAAAAATGTAGATGCTATATCCTCCTCCATGAGCTGAGAAACAAATATGTGGTAAAATGCAAAATGAACTACTAAAACTGCTATTGAATGCAATGCAAGAAAATAACTATTTTTTGGTTGATACAAGATTGCTTTACAACCAAGGATTCTCTTGCATTAGATACTCGGGGTTGGAAGAAAAGTGAGTCCCTCACTTTCTAGGGCTAAGAGGAAAACCAAGGCTGTCCACCTCGACCTAAGAAATCCATGATGAATCCTCCATTGGTCTCCCTTTCCCCCTCATAGGATATTCATTGTACTATTTGTTCCTAGTGCTCTTTCCTATTCTAGTATCCAAAATTCACTCAATCTCCTCTAGTTCCTAATGTGGTAATTGCTTCTTCAAATCCATTTCATCACTACTATTACTTTGTTGTCCTTCATGAAACTCATGTATGTATGTAATATTGAAAATAAGTGAGATACCCATTGTCTCTAGTAACTCCACTTCATATGCATTTCAATAATCAAACTTCCTAAGTATCTTACATGGTCCAAACTTCCTCATCTTCAACTTATTGTATGTACCAACTGGAAATCCCTCCTTCCTTAGATATATCATCACTTCATCTCCAATAGAAAATTACTTATGTCTCTAATGCTCATCTGCCTTCTCCATATACTTGCCATTCATGTCTTCTAAATTCTTCCAAACTTGATTATGTAATGTCTCCATGAAATTTGCAAACTCTTTGACCTCCACACTCTTTCTATTCTCTATACTAATGTCCCTTAACATTACAGCTCCTTTAGGAATTGCTCTGGTAACAATCTAAAATGGTGTCTTGCCTATACTCTGGTTCACTAAATTATTGTATGAAAATTATTCCTATGGTAAAACTATATCCCAACTTCTTGTCTTATCTCCTACCAAACATCTCAACAAATTGCTAAAAATTCTATTTACTACCTCTGTTTGTCCATATGTCTGTGGGTGATATGCTGAGCTAAACTTCAAATCCGTTTGAACATCTTCTTCCACAATGTCCTCCAAAAGTATTCAATGAACTTGGTGTCTATGTCTGAAACAATTCTCTTAGGTAATCCATGCAATCTCACAATCTCCTTGAAAAATATGTCAGCAACATGCACAACATCATTAGTCTTCTTATAATGAACAAAATGTGTCATTTTCATAGAAAATTTGTCCACTAAGTTACCATAATAGAATCATAACCTCTCTGTGTTCTCAGTAATCCCAAAATGAAATCCATGCTCAAATCTTCCCAAGGTCTCTTCGATATTGTCAAAGGCTTATACAATCCAATATTCTGACTACTTCCTTTTGCAACTTGACAAATTCTTCAACTTTGAACATACTTCTTACATCCTTATATATTTTCTACCAAAAATAATGTTCACCCACTAAAGCTACTGCCACTAGTCCTCCACTATGCTTTTCCTTGATCAAATTATCCCTCATTGAACTCCTAGATATACACAATTGATTTCCTCTAAATGACATACCTTCTAGAATAAAATAATCCAACCATTGGCTTCGGTCTATCACTACTGGTTCCTTACATGCTCTCCACACTTCACCAAAATCTACATCATCCTCATACATATGCTTCAACTCCCCAAATCCCAATACTTGCATTCTCATCTCTATCACAAATTCCTCCTCCTACTCAATGCATTTGCAACTTTGTTTGACTTGCCACTCCCATGCTTCAATACAAATGTATAACTCTGCAAGAATTCAACCCATCTCATGTGTCTTTGATTCAACTTCCCTTGACTGTTCAAATACTGCAAAGCTTGATGATCTATATACAACACAAATTCCTTAGGCAACAAGTAATGTCTCCACTTCTTCAAGACTTGAATTATGGTATAAAATTCCTGATCATAAACTAAGTATCTTATTCTGACATCATTCAACTTCTCATTGAAATAAGCTATAGGTATTCCTTCTTGACCAACACAACTCCAATTGCATTTCCACTTGCGTCACAATCCACTTGAAATAATTTATCAAAATTTGGTAATGCTAACACTGGCTACTCTGTCACATTTTGCTTCAACAATTCAAAATTTATTTGTGCTCTAGATTTCCACTTAAATTCCTTCTTGTCCCCTCTCATGGTCTCTATCATAGGGTTACAAACACTACTAAAACTTTGGATAAACTTTCAGTAGAAACTAGCTCAGCCATGGAATGATCTTACTTCTCCAATGTTCACCAGTGTAGGCCAATCTAAAATTTCTTTTACTTTCTCCAGATCCATCTTCAATCCTTTAGCAGAAATAACAAATCCCAGGTATACCAATTTTGTTTTCATGAAACTACATTTCTTGATGTATTAATTAGAAAATTTTCTTCTCTCAACCTCTGTAATAATTTTTGGATGTGCCATAAATGTTCTTCTCTAGTTTTACTAAAAATCATAATATCATCCAAGTAGACAGTGAAAAATTATCTAAGAATTTCTTCAATGCCTCGTTCATCAATCACATGAAAGTGTTTGACGCATTTCTCAATCCAAAGGGCATTACTAATCTCCTTTTGTGATTATGATCTAATGATATCCACTCTTAAGATCAATCTTTGTGAAATACCTTTCTCCACTCAAACAGTCCATAATGTCGTCCATCCTTGGCAATGAGAGTCTATACTTGATAGTGATCTTATTGATTGCTCTTGAGTCGGTACACATTCTCTACTCTCCATATTTCTTAGGTGCATGTACAATAGGTACCACACATGGGCTCAAACTTTCTCTAATCAATCCTTTCCTCAACAAATCTTGTATCTATTGGTTCAACTCTACATTCTCTGTTGGTGTCATTCTATGTGATGCTTTGTTTGAAAAAATAGCTCCTGGTATAAGATCTATATGATGTTTGATAATTTGGATTGGTGGTAAACCATCTGGTACATTCTCTGACATGATGCCTTCATACTCTGTCAACAGTTCTACAACTTCTTTTTGTGGTAGATATTCAATCCTTGTTGTGTTCGAACTACCTCCTCTCTTTGGAATTAATGTAAAAAACATGTTTCCATATTTACCTCAATCTAGATCAATAAAATTCCTTCCATATACCAAACATAGTCCAGTAGTGACACAAAAATTGATCTTCTCCTCTTCCTCCAAAGGTATCAACTTGATTCTCTTTCCATTTGATGTCACAATATAAGTATTCCTTCTTCTATCATGATTTTCTTTCTTATCATATTGCCATGGTCTCCTTAATAGTAAATGACATGCATCCATAGGCATGTTATCACACAATACTTCATCCCTATATGATCCAATATAAAATTTCACCAAACATTGTTCATTCACCAATATATTATGCTCATCTTGAATCCATGCTATCCTATAGGGGTTTGGATGTTTCAATCTCTTCAAATTCAACTTGGTTACCATATCCTTTGAAACTAGATTGTCAGTACTACCACTATAAATGATAGCTTTACATACCTTTCCACCAGACTTACATCTTGTTTTGAATAGGCTTTTCCTTTTTGGTGTTTCTTCAATCACTACTTCATGCATTAGAGCTCTTCTCATCACCAATGATTCACCTTTCTTAGGCTTCCCAACTAAATTAGGGGATCTAACATGCTCTTGATCCACATATGTTTTTCTTCCAATATACTCAGGTTTCTTTCTGATATTTCTTGATGACACTCGAATACTCTATTTCCTTCACTTCCATACTTGAAACAGGTTCCTCTAACTGGTATTCTTCCTTCATCTCTCTAGAATCCATCACTGCGATAAGAATTATGGCCTCCTCTATTATTGTGGTAGAAATTTTGGTCTTCTCTTTCTTTGTGGTATGATTTAGCTTCCTTTTCTTCACTCCAGTAGGGTTTTGGTTCTTTTTTCTATTCCAAATATGATCTCCCTTCTTTGGACTAGGTTCCTTTCTTTTGAAATCTTTCTCTTACACTTCTTTTCCTTTGTTCAAACTTCGTGTTCATCTTCTCTTCCACCTTCAATGCATATTAGTATGCTTCCTCAACAAATGTCATTTCTTCAAGTCAGGATCAATTCTTCTTGAATGTTTGTTCTTGAAGTCCATTGATATATATTGTAACCTTTTCTTTTCTTTCTTCACTATGACCAGTTTTGATTAACATCTTGTAGAATTCTTTAGTGTATTCCTTCATAGATCTTTCTTTTTGTCTCAGGTTCTGCAATCTCTTCAACAATTCCAGTTCATAGTCAGCTAGTATAAATTGGTTCTTCAATGTTTTCACCATTCTATCCCACTTGATTTTTTCTTTGTCTCTTCTATTTCTATCCAATTGAACTTATTTCCACCATAATGCAGCATGTCCTTTCAACTTTGTTTTCATAAATTTTACCCTTTTCAAATCTTCATTTTCCTCATATTCGAAGTATTCTTTTATTTCATTTATCCAATCAATCAATTATTCAGGATTCAAATTTCCCATGTAATTTTGAATTTCAACTCTAGGTCACTTGTGAATCTTTGAGATTGCTTTCTATAGTCACGTAAAAAGTATCCCTTCTACTTTTCCTGGCTTGTTTGGGCCCTCCTTGTGAGTTAGGCTTAATGTTTCCTTGATTTAATGTTGTAATGTGATTGAAACATTCACATTAGGTCTTGGGACCTTGTGAACTAATGAATTTAAATGGTAGCTTGCTAAAGTGTTGTGAACTATATTGTAACACACTTTCACACTTTTATAAAGTTTTATTAATTAACTACACCTAATAAATATATTTTTAACGTTAATCATGCCTTATTTGGAGTTTTGTAAAGTGGTGTAACACACTTTCACACTTTTCTAGGGTTGTCATAAATAATTGGGCTTATGCTTTAATTGACCTTATTTTGCATCCACAAGCCTCATTTAATGCATCTTTTTGAGGATAATCCTGACACAAATCATCACCGAATCATAATTCAGGTGTTACAAGCTTGAATAGCCTAGATTTGGTGATCTGGGACTCATTCGCCACCTTGGGTGAATGAATCCCACCTAGGTTTTTGGGTCTCGAACTTAGTTTCACACATTTCTAAGCATTTTTAAAAATGACCTCCCAAAATTTAGGCTTTGTGGGACTCATTCACCACCTTGGGAAAATGAGTCACGTGTGGCTCAAAATTAAAATTAATTCAAATTTTTGGCAAGATTTTTATCCTCCTAGATCTGATGTGGCTCGTAGTGTTGTAATTTAGGGAATTATTGCATAATTGAGTATAAATACAAGTTTATTTCTCTCATTTTAACCCCAATCTTTCAAGTATTCATGCATTATATAAAATTTGTGATCAAGGAAGCATTCAAGAGTTTACAAGACCTCACAAGAGCATTCAAGAGTCTTCAAGAGTTGATTATCAAGTTTTTTGCAACATTATTCAAGAATCAAGTACCTTCATGCATCATATTTGTTTTTGAGCTAAAAATTGTTATGGAGGGTTTCATGATTCAAGCTAGCATTTCATTCAAGATCAACATCATTCAAGCAAGAATTAAGATTTGCATCCATTGCAGCCATCTCAAGCATATTTTTAGCACTTTATTCCAAGAGTTTGGTGAGTTGCAACATTGTCATTTGTTAATTCATCATTCCTTTATCTTATTTGATTCCATTTCAAGGTTTGATTACCAAAATGGGGTTTTATCAAGGAAAACCCCTTTCTACTAACCCGGGCCCAACATTTTCCCCTCTCCTTTGTGTGTGATTTGCAGACCTAGGTTGTAGATTTCCTAAGGAGCAAGCTTGGAGAAAAATTTTCATAGAGATCAAAGTTGTTAAATTTTTCATTAAGCATTGGAGATACTTGGAGATCACCTATAGGTTGCAAATTAGGGTTTCAGATCAAGAAACAAAGGGGAGCAAAAAAAATAGACAGTGAAGACAAGATTCAGACCTCAAATTTCTAGCAAATCCAAATTGGGCTCATTCGCCACAAGTGGTGAATGAGTCCCACTGTAGGTGGTTTTTAGAGATTTTTGTAGATTTGGATACCCATTTGCCAGAAACCAGTTCCTATGTAGAATCCTTGATTTGGGACTAATTCAGCTAGATTGGTGAATGAGTCCCAGTTTGCAAAAATTTTAGGACTTGTAGAATTTCTAGTCTCCATTCAAGTCCCTACAAGTTTCTAGGTGCACACATCCTATTTTGCAACTTTCTATTTTGTTTTACACACTTTTCTAGGTCATTTTGTAGGTCATTGCATCAAATTAGGGTTAACCATTTCATTTTGCATTTCATTTGTTTTCCCAAGTTCTTACTTGGTGGTGAACCCCTCATTAGTTTACAATCAGCCCCTAGGATAGCCCTACTACAAGATCTCTTTCTCCTTTGCATTGAGATCTCTAGGGTTATCCTTGAGTGGAATATCTTGAAAGTGGGTGTTCTCTATGTTCTAAACCATATGATAGCACTTAATAACACCAATTTTTAAAACGTTCCACTTTCAACATCTTCACTTGGTCTAATTTGTCCCCTTCTTCGCCTAGGGTTTTTGTAAATTAATTTGCATGTTTTACTTTGTCATCACTTTCATCATTCTTCCTAGGGTTTAGGCCTTGCTTTCGATCTTCTTCAACAAAATCTAATCTAACTCACATTTCACATGTCATCTTCAACATGTCATCCATTCTTCTAGCAACATTTTCCATAGTAGGCACTCTCCTTGGCGGCATATATCCCCTCGAATCAATGCAACTTCCTCAATTCGATTATCTGGCTACAAGGGTTTCAACTACATCAATTCGGTGATTGGTTGAAAGAAAATATAGTCTTTCTCAGATCAATGATCTATTCACCTCAAGGAATTCCTTCAGGAATCAAAAAATCACTCTAATCCACTTGATGTAGTCACGATGGGAGGGTTACAGAAAGAACAGTTCAAACCGTGCAATAATGAGTCAACACAACGGAAATAACACAAAAAACTCATGTGTAGACATGAAATCTAATTGAATCAACAATTTTACATACAAAATATGCCTCATGGATGAATATTCATGGCTCACAGCCCTGTCCTAAGGGCTTCAACAATACAAGTAGCCAATAGGCTTTATTACATGCCCACGAAGGGTTTTGTACGAAATATAATGAGTCTGAACCTTATCCTAAAAGTACTAATGATCTACAATGAATTACAATGCTTATAAATATGCTTCTTAAGCTCTAATTTAGGTCTATGTCAGCCACAAGGTTAACAACCTAATGAATTCTCATATATGAATGTCAACCTTAAAATATGAAGAATTAGCTCCATGGGAAATGAATTAACTTGTAAATCTCCAAGATAGGTCCTAATGAACCCAAGATGCTTGTAGGATATCCAATTAAGCTTTGCATGATCTAGCATATGTTTGTACTATGAAATCTGGACCAGGTCGGCCCCAAATGCTCTGATTAGTAAACATAGTGAAATTCTAAGAGTGATAACTTCTGATTGACAAATGCAAATAATGTGAAATTTGGATATTTGATAGATGTTGATGTGTAGATGATATATCCTAATCCACGAGCCAAGAAACAAAGATGGTATCAAATGTGGAATGAACTACTAAAGTTGCTACTGATTGCAATGCAAGAAAAGAACTATTTTTTGGTTGATATAGGATTGCTTTACAACCAGGGATGCTCCTGCATCAATTCAAGTGTTCTAATAGTGAAAAAGTGCATTTTATGTATATTTTTTAATCTTTTTTTAAATAAAATTGGTGTAGAATGTTTTTTATTATGTAATATTTGGTTATGAAGGTTGTCTTTCCAAGATCTAAGAGTTCTAACTAAGGTATAAGATAGAAAACACATGAGATAATGATTCTATTATATCAAATGATACAAATTCTCAAATATTAATACATTAAAATTACAATGAGAACCTCTTGGTTATATAGGTTAAGGTGAGACATAGGACAACATAATATTATGAAATTTCTTTTAATCTTAGGAAATGGACATAAAGTGATAATGCTCTAGCAATGTCTTAAGTAAACTTAGATAAATTAGTGTGAATAGTACATAATAGAAAAACTAGTCAGCTAATATACATTGTTCAGATCAACACCTTCCTTAAGTGCAATTTATAGAGGGGTGAAGCCACAATAGTGGTTTACAATTTGATGGAGGAAGGAAAACTAAGAAAAAATGACCCCATGGCAAAAAAATCGGTTTTAGGGGTTTGAATGAACCTACAAGTTTGACCGAACCAAAAAGGGGTTCGACCAAACTAGGGTTCGACCGAACCCATTAATTACTAGGCCCACATTTCCTGCCCAAAAAAAAAAGGAAAATGCATATTGAAGGGGGTTCAAATGAACCACTGGTTCGAACAGAACCCCCTTATTCCTTATTCTCCCCACGAAACATAAGAAAACCTAAATTTTTATGCTTTGAAGCTCAAGTTGAGGATGAAAATGGAGGAGTCTTCACAAAAAAACTAGAATCAAGTAGTCCTCAGAATGAGCTATCCAGAATATAATTTTAATATGTTTTGGTTTTATTATGTATTTTTTTTTTAGTTTTATTAAACATAGGTTTTTCATTGAAAATGAAGGTCTTTGTTCTACACATGTGGAAAAATAGCAGATTATCAAAATAAAATTGAAAAATATGAGTACACCAGATATTGAAGTCCTTGATCCAATAGAAAAACAAAATTGAATTTTGATATATACAAAAAAAGTTGTGTTATACGGTTGCACTATGTTTGAATTAGTGGTTTGACTTTGAAACTTGATTAAAGAAAAAATATTTAATAAAAAAATATCTAACCAAGTTGAAGCACTAGATATCAGAGTTACAAATCTAAATTTGAAAGAATTATAATTTTATCCTTCATGGAAAAAAAGTTATGTGTTATACGATATGCGTCACTTTTAAAAATGTTATTTTCTGAAGAAAAAAAACCAATTTTCATGGGATATGGAAAAAGAAGTGCAATCTGATTCCAAAAATTTTGAAAAAATATTTTTTAGAATCTATAGATCAAATGTGATATGAAGTTGCATCATCACTTCAAATTCCTCACGGTTTAGCCGCTATAGGTGTCTAAATGTGAAGATTTAGTTAAAAATAATAATTTGGTCTCGGTTTGGTAAAAATTGTAAACCACTATTATTGGGATCACCCGAGAGAATGCAAAATGTAAAGGTGGGGTAAAAGCACAAATTTGTGTCACACTTTATAAAAGAAATGACCAACACTGATCCAACTTTTAAACTTGAATCACTAAAAAGTGGCATATATGTTTTGAATTTTGAAATGATCTAAACTACTAAAATATGTATTTTTTAGTATATTTTAAGTTTGTATTTAAAAAAAAAATTAAAAATATTTAAAACTAGTTTTTAATTAAATAACGCTATAATTTAGTTGCTGATAAAATGCCGAAAAATAAAGTTTTATGAGACATCAAACTTTTTATAGTATTTTTTTTTTCTTTCAATTTTTTTTGTGTATTTATAACTTGAAACTTTAGTGCATGGATATATTTTTTCCAATTTTGATAAATATATATTTTTAAATAAATATTAAAATGTGTGTGAATCAACAAATAGTTGTTTCCATGGGACACCAACTTTCATATTATATTTATCTAAAATGGAAAAAAAATTATACCATCTTGAAATAGATTCTTTTATCTAGTGCATCATATTTTTTTAAAAAAAATTAATAAGTTTTAGCATTTTTCCTTGGCATGGTAATCAACCTAATATTTTGTGTTGATAACCTACTTTTAGTAAAAATTAAAAATAAAATATAAGTAATAATTGAACTATTAAAATAAATATATTTTTGAAAACTACACCTATGGATCTACAAAAGGGTATTTTTATATTTTAAAAAAAAATGTTATTTACATTAGTAGGAGTTATTGAATCTTCAAATTTTTCTTTTTTTTTTTTTGGTAAATTGGATTCAAAGTGGTGCTCCATATATTTTTAACCAAGAATTTTAGTTGAAAAAGTTGTGGAAGTAGCTAACTTAGCTAGAATGAATCTTACTAGATCATATGTTTGACCAAAATTGATTTTTAGTTAGAAATACTTAAATTTAGTTGTGCTGATAAGTTGGCTAAAAGTGTGACATAGCTTTGTACTTTTACCCAGGTGCAATGGTGGGTCTTGAATACAAAGCTATGTAAGAAATTAATTTATCTAAATGTAGAAATGAGAAAATTTTGTAGGAGAAAACCCCTCTCCAAAAACAAGAAAACATAATAAATTTTTCAAAAGTATGAGAAGGAAAAAATCCCATGTGAGGAAATATTCCTTTCTAAAAGAAAACAAGTGAAGCTATGCAACTCCCTCAATGTAGAATCTCTTACAATAATGGTGGATGCTTGATAATGAATGTTAAAGATGATCCAAAACCATTGAAGAACATTCATCCCCTTAAGAAGAAATAAAGGAAAGGATGGATGCAAGATGCCTTCCCATCCCTAAAAGGAATATAAGAGAGGAAAACACAAGATGTGTGATTCCTCAAAAATTTTCTTAGATATTTCCATATTTGAACCAAAAGGTGCCATAATCAAATAAGGAAATCTAGGCCTCACATATGAAGGTGACAACCTAGAATTTTGTGGAAATAGATATAGGACATAATCCAAAGATGAAGACAAATCTTGCAACTGCTTCTAAAAGATGTTCAATCCAATATCAAATTGTGACAAATGAATATGTGGAGAAAGAACAAGAGGGTCTAAGTGTCCTTGGATAATCCCACAATAATGGGTCACAAACTTGGGACATGAAATTTTTGAAAGTGAGGGGAAATTTATTTTGAACTACTTTCGTTTGAGGATATTTCTTCGAACGAAGTTCTTCGTCTTGAAGGTTAACCTTCAAGTGAAGATCCTCCTTATTCAAAGGACCTTGGATTTTTTTTTTTTTAAATGATACCTTCAAGTGAAGGTTACCTCTAGTCAAAGGTATTATTTTTATTTTTAGTTATATGAAATGAAATATTTGATTGTTCATTCATTTTGATCTCTAAATTTATCCAACTTTCCTTTTCCTTTTTCAAACTATAACCACCTTCTATGATCAGTAACCGCCTTCTTCAAACTGTAACTACCTTCTATCACCTTATGGAACCTTCTTACATGTTTTGCAACTGGCACAGTTTGCTCAAATAGAGAGGAGGGGGTTTGAGTGAAGGGTCATAGGGTGGCATTCGAGAAAAGGTCACTACAACCAAATAGTTCTCTATAATTTCCCCTCATACAATGTGATTTCCTCTTCAATTTCCCTTGAAATTGTGAAATTCATAGACAAATTGTGATTAGGTCAACATTATTAATTGTTTTGTGAATTCTTCAAATTTGCAAATTGAAATCCTAAAATTTACAAACTAGATAAAATTAAAACCCTATTGATGATTATCAAACCCTAATGAAGACTATGAAACCCTAAAAAATGAGACCCTATTGATGATTATCAAACACTAAAATTTACAAACCAAGTTAATTTGAAACCCTAAAATTTATAAACCCTTTAAATCTCAAAATACAACTTGGAACCATGGGCATAGAAAAATTCTTCTATGAAAAATAGTGTAGACCCATACATGCAAATAGATTCATTGTATGAAATGGTGTAGAAAAAAACACAAATAGTTTCAAATTTCAACTTGGGACTTTTTCTATCCTAGGAAGGTTTGTAGTATCCTACTTTCCCTCTAATCCATGTTTTCTTCTCACTGTAGTTCTCATGCTCTAACAATATTCCTCTCCATCATATTTTACATCTAAACCTATTCAAGACCAAGATTCTTCCTAATCAGGTCTTTGTAAGAGGATTAATGTTTTTCACCCATCTAATGATACATTCAATCATGTCACATGTCATGCACAAATAGAATATGAAATAATTTCTCCAAACTATTTCTCTTTAATTACTGGAGATCCTAAATTGACCTTACTCAATGGAATTGACACTTCTTAATCTTCTTGATGCTTTAGGAAATATTTTTTCTCATTCTTCAAGTTTGGAGATTATAAAATGTATCAAGCATATTGTGTATGTGAATAGACCCTCCCATCTTCTCCCTTATTCCTCCAACCCATTAGATACATCTACTTTTGTTGCTTCCTCTTGTTGTCCTTATATATCTTTTTCCCCTACTATGGACCCACTCACTCCTAATTCTATGTCATCCAGTTCCCAAGTCATGACTACTACTTCTACATCTATATCTCTTCTTGTTTCATAATCCTAACTTTCCACATACCACAACCCACATAGACACATATTCATATCCTTATGTTATCATATATCCAAGCTCCACCTTCTTTACTTTTTACATCCTACATATGATACATTCATTTATCTCACCTCCTTGCTTCTCTTATATTTTTTCATCTGATTTTACCAATTATGGCATTAGAACTTGTACATTGATCCATCCCTATCCATGTCAACTATTCACTGTTGCACCACCTCTATCCAACAATCATTTTCTATCCCTATGTGATGAAATTTCGTCTCCTCTTTCTTTTTGATTCCTTCTATGAAATTCACTCACTTTCTTACATTTTTTCATTCATATATGGTTCTCCCTTTCTTGCATTGCCTTCTTCTCACTACCCACACTCATCTAACACCTCTATACTTTGCACTGTCAATAATTTAAACATAGTTCAATAGAAATTAGGCACTGCTTCTCATTCTTAGGAGGTCACCATGGACTTCCATCATAATCATCTTTCTCTTAATATTCTATATCATCCATTTCCACTAATTTTATTGGCCCCTCTATTAGAACAATTTTATTAAGTATCATACCATTATAACATCTATATATTATATTAATATAATGTTATAGAACCTTATGCTTAAATTATATGATTTATAAAGAAAGTTGATAATTAGATTTAAACTATTAGATTAATAATTATTTATAAATTAATAATAAATAAGAACAAATCTAAAATTATCTCCTTAGATAAATAATGTCATAGTCATATATCCATATCCATACTAAAATATTGCAAACAAGAACAACAAGAGGTAAGCACTCTTCAACCATGGAGAAGAATTGAAAGAATAATATGTTATAGGTTCCAATTACTTTTGTCACATAAATATCCCATTCTATTGAACTCTATTAATAAACAAGAATCAATAATCTAAGAGTCATTTCCAAGTTGGAAAAATGAATTCTAACTCTATATCTAAGAGTCATTACAACTGAACTATGTCAAAACCCATATATACTAGTAAAACTATGCGTGACAAAAGAATAACATAGATTCTACTTATGATAGAGATGCATACCTCCAAATTAGTAGGCGATTTTTGTGTTAGAAAAATCTTTTACCCTCTCAAGCCTCACCTTTCACTAATCTCACCTATTTCTCACTTACTACTACAACCATTCCTAACCATTTCCACATTCACATCCTATTTTGATGAATTCAACAGTTTCCAACCTTAATATCCCAACCTATACTATTGAACTTGTCCTAAATGGGCCAACTAATTAACAAGATATATAGGATCAGCACAACATTAAGATAAGTCACTCTCCTATTATCTTCTATACTAGAAGATAAAACCCTAGACCTCCTCCACACCCCTCTTTTCCTTAGCCATCACATTCATCATTTAATCCTACCATAATTAATTATGCCAAAATTTGAAATGTTTAATAGGATAGGCAATTCATAGATCCACATACAAGACAAGATTCCACACTACACGATCAAGACAAGATTAGTCATTCAGTATGCGCTATATACTGACAACGCACATAACAATACAAAAGAAAACCTTAAACATGGATGTCGACTACCGTGCACCTTTAAAACTTGAGACTATGTAATGACTGTGTTTTCTTGATGTTTCGCCCATGATGGCTGATGGCTGATGGCTAATGCTATAACTCGAATCTTGTACGTCACTTAGGCACTTTAAACCTTTTTATGCCATGTATCTTTTTTATCATTTAGAGGTAGAAGTGGTACACAACTGATTAGATTTCTTTGATAAAAGCAACGTTCAAAAGCTATTGAAGGTTATAGTAGGCGGGACAATTCCTACAATAAGGAAATTGCCCGTGTTTGCTTCCCATTGAAGAGTTGCTCCACTTCATTGAATAGTATGATCACGATGGGTAGGCGACGATAATCGATATGGTAGGACAGTGTTAAGGTCGCTTCCAAAAAGAGTTGTAGCTAATCTCGTATGACATTCTAACAAAGAACACTCCATGCTTGCAGGAAAGTGCATACTTTCCCTACTGTAAAGCACATGATAATTTATTTTTTATGTGAATGACATAATTGTTTGTTTGGAGATTCAACAGGAAAAATACAATTGGATTTCCACAATAGCTTTTCTGCTCAAATAAGACAACCGAAATTTGAACCACTGAAAAAGGAAGTTAAACATTTTCAATTCTCCATCAACCCTCGCCATTTAAATTCTTTGTCCGATTTAGTGCTTGTCTATTCAAATAAATCAAGCCCATTTCGATCTTATATCGATCATCCAAAGTTACACGTGTTTATAATGTTCTCAAAAATAAATAAGGTGGAGATGGAGTGCTTTTAGGTAGTCGATGTATTGATGAAGAGGAAAATTAGACATTCAATTGGAAGTTGGATTTCTCTTCACGTTGAGGGACAGAATCAAGCTTTAGAATGAGAGACCTTTAGGAACTCCCAAGCGAAGAGGAAATAGGACGAGGTTCTCGTTGTCATGTTGGTAGGGTATTGTACAAGTGTCTTAAAGCCTTTAGCGGAAATGGATTCAATACATGAACATTTAGACTCTCTTGAAGTATACTACAAGAATTGATAGTTGTTACAATGTTATTACATAAATTTTATTGAATTATATTAAAAGTATTAGTATTAGAGAAATATTTTATTAGTAAAAATTTAATAAGGAATTAATATATTGTGATATTGCTATTAGGATTCAACCGTGTAGTTTTATGGGTCAAAGTCATCGACCCATGGCTCATGAGTTAATACATGTATACATATACATGTGAATCTATACTCTTCACAAATCACATGAAAGAAACAATCAATCATATGATGATACATAATGTGATTAGTAATGGATGTCCTATTACATAGGTTTTGATCTCTTCTTTTTGAGGTTTTTTGGACAATTTAACAAACATGTAGCTAATTAGGCTCCATTATTGATACATAGAACTCCAATCAATAGCTTTAAACTCTAAGTCAAATACTAAGATATGCTGATTTTATTTTATTTTGTAAAAATGTGATGACTATTTAGGAGCTTCTCATACACAAAGTTAGGTTGTGCAGTTACCAAATCTTTTCATCTAGTATTGTTTGTATAAGTTTGTAACTTTGTGAGTCACTAATTTTGTAAGTTATATGTAGCTTTTATCTTTATATTTTATTACTATTTTGATTTACATGTGAGATACTATGAAAAACAATGTTAAAGTAAATAATTATTTAATATAAAACTTTAAAATAAAAAAAAATTCATTAAAGGATATAAGGTAAGTGCAATGAGTTGAGTGCACTTTTTGGCCAAAAAGTTGATTTTTTTTTCTTGAATATTAAAGTTTGTCATATGTGGGGCAAAAGTTTGAAGCATTTACACATAATAGATAACATGGTGTAAAATATAAAATATACAATTTCATTTCTAGTTTTTATATATGTAATTTATTTTAACACCTTAATGAGAAAATTAGTTTAGTATAAATGAACAAAAGTGATATTTAAAAAAAATACATTGAAATTCAAATTAGGTGCATGTACAACCAATAAAATAAGTAGCAAATGAAATTATCTTTTAAAATACTTTTGTGGAAAGCTACATATAATGTCGAAGTTTTGTCAAGATTTTTAAATATTTTTTTATAGTTTTTTTGCTAAGATTAAAGGTTTTTCTAAATCCTATTATATGACCAATGTAATTTGACCTAAAATAATTCTAACATGATTATTTTTCATCATGTAGAGAATGATTTCTATATCGACTAGACTTAAAAAAATTTAAATCTCAAAATCAAAAGTTATTAAAAAATAGTAATATATGTCATTTCAAGTTTATAAGTATTTATATTTAAAAATAAATGAATAAGTAGAAAACATGTTTAAAATTAAAAAATAGACATTTAAAAATAAAGCATTGTCATCTATAATGGATTTTAATTTCATCGAAGCATTCTTAACAAAAAATTGTTAGCAATATTGTTAAAGTCAAATTTAACTCTTGCTAGGGTCATGAAATTGTACTTGTAGATCCAAGGCTTGGGGTTGAGTTTTCAATTCTACTTCCATTCTAAGACTAAAGAAAATTTTATTTGTAAAACTTCAAATTTTATAGAATGTGTACCCACTTCAAAACATTGATGGATTCTAAAAAATAATATTTAGAAATTCCAAAATGGAATGTGTAGCAATTTGCATTTAGAAAAAATAATAACTTATGTGTAGAATATATACACAATTTCAAATAGATACCAATTTCTATTAAAATATTTGTTAGTGTTTTGAAATGAGTATGCATTCCTAAGCACATATACATTTATAATGGGCACCTAATTTTTATAAAATTCTTACATATTTCTCATGGATTTTTTTCCTATGATGGCTCCATGAAAAGTTGAATCAAATTATTGCACTTATACCATACATAATGGTGACAATTGTTATGCATTTTTCTTATAATGAGCAACCCAACTTCAAACTTACAAAAACAATTTTTTTATTGAATATTTATTAAAAAAATAAATTAGACACTGAAAAAAATAATTGGTAAATTGAACAAACCAAAAAGAGGAAAATAAACATTTATTAAGCATGTAGGTGTAGTGTCAAAATTGTACTCCCTTCTTGGAGATAGTATAATTTCACACTTAGTTTGGACCAATTTTAGTACCCTTGCATTCATACCCTTTAAATCATCATTAATAGGCCCCTAGGACCCTTTATTACAAATCCCAAGGCTTATTTCAACTGAATCCTGACAAATTTAATAAATACATTTAATTTTCTAACCTCTTGATAATTTCTCACCGAAACCTAGGGTGGGACTCATACATACAGGCATATGAGTCCCCTAGATGGGACCCATATGCCACCTTGGGTGTATGGGGTCTCGTTTGGGAGCCTTTTAGGGTTTTAGTGGGAAATTAAAGTCTTTTTAATTTGAATTTCATAAATTTCAGCATTTGGGATCTAATAAATGGTAAATTAGATAGGATGCCTATAAAATCTAAGTCTCACTCATTTTTGACAATTAGGAACTAGAGAGAATAAGACAGGTGATCAAGTAAACAAAAGATTCAAGCATTTGCATTCAAGAGTTAGGAGCAAGCAAAGTTGAATTATTGGAGCAAATTTATAGTGTTTTTGCAGGTCTTCAAGCTCACTTTAATTTCATGATCCAATATCAATTACCAAAGATTGATGATGGTTTCCTATGGAGGATCTTGATTGATTCTAGGTTGGGGAGATGTAACTAGCCATTGAACCAAGCCTACCGACTTGATTCCTAAGTGATTCCATCTTCCATTATCATTCTATTTTCTATCTAAAGAAAGTTGCATGGACTTTTGTGGCTTATTAGGGTGATTGAAGATCTCCCAAAGTGAGTCATCATCATTTTCATGTCTCATGTATGAATCCTATTCTAGGAAATTAGAGTAGGGTTTCATTGGATTTTTTATCTCCTAATCTTAAGCACACTTAAGATTAGGACCTTCACACACATTTCCTTTTTAGATCTATTCTTTCTATCAAGGTTTAATTATTAACTAGGGGTTTGACCGAGGCAAACCCCCCATAAGAAAATCAACACAACATTTTATTTTGTAGATTTTTAATAAGGTCCGGTCAAAGCCGAAGTTTGGAACATAGGGCCGAAGTTACAAAGATGGGAGAAAATTTTAGATCGCGCTTTTGTGAGGAAAATTATTGGAATAAATTTCCCTCTAAGCATATGAGTTGTAATGCCCCGCCAAGCAACCCCAAAGGATAGTAATACATCTAACATTTATGGCACCAATTTTTTTTTAAAAGTACCAACATACATCATAATAATCATAAATCACATGAAATGAAACTAAACATGAACTACATATAACAAATCCCTCGGGTTTACATGACTGCATTACTTTTCACAACAACAATATTACATCACATGAAGGGTAAGTATACACTAGTAACCATAAAATAACATGAACATGGTCAAAACATTAATCAAGGATTACAATATTACAATGCCGCTTCCCAACATGAATGGGGAAGATACAATAAAATGGAATGATACATTTGAAATGGAGGAGTACAAAGCTGCAATATTGGATTCAACTCTGGTTCAACTCAGGAGTCACTGCAAGGTACAATTTCGCACCTCACGATCGACGACTGGGGACCCAATGGGGTGCATAGCACGTTCCACCCAACCATGTGGACCCGAAGGCCCAACCCCCATGCTAAGAGATGACAAGAAGGAATCCCAACTAAACCATCGCTAAAACAAGGTCTGAGAACTTCTAGCAAAGATCCACAGACAAAATAGGAATAAATCTCCGACTGGAGTCTAGCCAACTCAAGATGTGCCCAACATAAAGAATAACCAATAAAGCATCAACATACAAATGCCAACATGTGCTTCCAGAGGCTCAAGAATAACATAGAGGGAAACAAGCATACATAGCTGTTAAAAGAAGAGTGTCATTGCAATGTTGCATGGGTTATCCTAGCGAATCTTCCTAGGCCCCGGCCTAACTTGGAGTTACTTTGGTAACCTCTTACAATCGGCCCCACATGCAATCAAAAGCGGAATCTGATTATCTTTCATAAAGACAAGACAATGATTTTTCCATTCTAGACCTTCTCAACTCATCTCAAGCCCATACAAGCACTTGAGCCATGAGTGAGGCATTCACTTATATCTTGTTAATGTGTGATTCTATCCAAAACCCCTAATTAAATATTAACATTTTCACTTGATTAATAAACTTCCAATGAGTTACCTTGGGACCACTTCCAGGTCCCAACCCCCATTGAAAGCCACTCCCCTTATGAGCAACAAAACTCAAAAGACACTATCAGGGTAAGCCCCCATGCACAACATATAAAGCCAGATGATAAATTGCATTAAGCAAGACATACACCATCCTACACAAAATCTTCATAACGAAACTATTTTCAAGTGCAAGGCTAAACCCATAACATCAAATAGATCATACGAGCAATAGTTCACAAAGAACCAAAAATGAAGGCCAATAATAAAGCAACACCTTTCTTTCCCTTTCTCTAGAAGACTGATAAATCACTAAAACAAGGGTTTCCCAACAAGGTGGCAACAAAACTTGATCTCAAAATCAACATCAAACTCAAAGCCAAAAACAACCTCCATAAATAAATTCATCATAAACTCCAAAATTACACACAAAATTCACCACAGGGAAACAATCCGACATTACAACCTTAAAGCTTACTTTTAAAGACAACTCACATTAACTATTCAATCAAGAACAACTTCTATAAATGATCATCTCTACCACTAGAACAATAACAAAGTTCACTCTCAATTCGCAAACATCACAATACATGAGGTAACATTCAATTCAACAATACAACCAGCCACAAGAAAGAAAGACTTATTTACCCATCAAGAAATCAATACTAAAAATAATAACTCATTATAATTCATCTTATCAACAACTAATCTATTCCATTTAAGCTAACTTTTCATTTATTACAGACAAATACATCAACTAAAGTTCTATTTCAATCTACAAAATATAGATTTATAAACGTTTGGATCTCTATAATTAAATATTTGCGTCAATGTCAATGAAAAGTAGTTTCTAGCATGATGGAATCCAATGTTACTCATGAACGAATGTGATAATTCCTCTTTAACAAAGTTTGATTTTCAACTTGTCAAAAGGACTATGAGATTTTATCATTTTAGTGTTCCATCCTTGTTGGCAAGATTTTCGCACACTATTACTGAATTGTTGTTGTCCATTGGGTGAGTCCCATGGAAAATCTATACAGGACTCACCTTCTGATGGTTTTACTATGTTAAGGCTGCTAGTTATGTCAGGAAATCTGAAAAGGAGGAAATTTAAGCCCAAAGCCTTTAGGGATATAGCTTCTCCCCATAATGTTCACAATCTAATATAGTTCATCATATTTTCTAAAACAATTGGGAGTTGAAGTGAAGGCAAGGAAAAGAAACTTTATATCAAGCCGAGGTTCCATTCTGAGGGCTCTCTTAGGTACCTTCTAGAAGCCATGAAAATAGTTTAACGTAGAGAATGAACTTATAGCAATACATGGCACTACTTCCAATCATGCATATCACTATAGAGCACCTACAAATAAAGGTTCACGATGTCTATATGAAACAACCAAGTGTGCACCCATGAAACATTTCAAGATATATTTAGATATATATATATATAGGCGGATGTACCAATCGATATAATCATTGTCAAGCATGCAGAACACATTGTATCAACAGCCATAAACGAAGTTTATATTATCAGTTCCAATGATCCTCACAGTCAGTTTTAACTCATCTGACACCAGTCAACATTCACCTATTTAGATTTCAGACTCTAGTTTTCCTTCAAGTCTATGCTCAGATGAAGATAACTCAAGACTCCTAACAAACAGTGCAGCTTCAAATGAAAGAAATATAGGCTGAATGTTTCCAACAACACTGCATTTTAGTTGGATCCTAAAAATACTACTTCTGGAAAGGTTCCAACAATATCAGGGAATTTATTTAAATCTATACATCCTATCATGTTCAAGTGTTGCAACTGTGACAGGTTGCCAATGGTTTCAGGGAGGCTACTTAATTCTATACACTGCCTCAACTCTAAACGCTATACAGTATCAGGTTGTCAAGTATATTAGAAAATGAATATTGGAATTAGGAAATATTGCCATCTTCTTGCATTATTGTCAAGTCCCAAATGTTATCCCCAAGACTAAAGGCAAGGAGAAAGGAGAGATGCAAATACGTGACTTAAGAGTAGGAGAAATAATGTACAACTTTTCTTTTTTGAACTAGACGCATTTCTGTTTAGTGGTGAGTTTCCAAAGACGCACTCAAGTTTGATGTTTGGAAATTAAACTTCACTGTGATCGATGGATAGCTCCATATTAAATTAGTCATTGACATTATTTTATTTTCAAGTACTGCAACTACAATAGATTGTCATTAGAATCAAGCAGGTTATTTAAACCTTTAAACTTCCTAAAATGTTCAGGTGCGACAGCTAAGATAGGTTGCAAATAGAATCAGAGAGTTAGATAAACCATGACATTACTTTAGTTTCAAATACTGCAGCTGCAATAAAGTTCAAGGTTTCAAACTGTAGTCTTTCAAGATTCGACGCCTACCAAGATTCAAGGATACAAAGCACTCGACCATGCGGTACAAATGAATAAAACCCTCAGACAATCTATAGCATTGAAAGAGGCTGAACTGGCAGAAGAAGCGACGCGGCTAACACAGGAGAAATTTCAATTGTGGGACAAGGAAAATGTGAATTCTTTATACTATTAGTGTCACGGATACAAAAATCAGATTCAATAACTTTAGGTTCCAAAACACCTCAACTCGTGTTTCGGAGTGGGAACACACTATTGATCTAAGGTAAAACAAGAGTCTAAAATT
>VDFB02144086.1:0-10773 GCA_007258455.2 Sequoia sempervirens
CAAGAATCATGGAATGTGATAGCTATGTATATTTGAAACTCAATGAAGATTTAATTGGTCTTTTAAGGTGGGTGTGATGAGAGGCAAGTTAGCCATGGCTAACCTTAGACACTTGAAGCCCATGACCCATGGATGCCTATAAGATTAACTAATCCTACCCTAGCAGTTTTATTATTATTTCTAAGGGAGGCCAAATATAAGGTCCCATGGCATGTTAATTATATCAAGCTTCTTTTGGAGTTAGATCATGTTTTAAGACCCAGGGACTACTTTGTATGTTCAACTACTCTTGTTTATCAAAAACTAGTCCTTGAAAAGGATTTATCAATCAAACACTACTTCCCATGTCGTGAAAAACCTCAAGATTGTTCAAATAAGAAATTTAACTTCAATGATCTAGATGTGAATGAATCATTGACACGTGAATGAATCATTGACACCACAGTTTAAGACTTTCAAGGATAGGAAGTTCACCGGGTGTAATTTAATTGAAAATGGAGACCTTGAAGATGCACATGGACATTCAATTTCTACTTTGGAGGAAGAATGTGCAATGGTTGAAACACGTTTGATACAGATTCACAAAGGGATTCAACAAATTCAAGTGATAAAAACCAAGTCATGGAACTTCCTAAGTAAAGAATGCTTAGCATATGCAGTTGGAGTACATCTCCTTGAAAGAAAGTTTCTATTGAATGGATATTCTTTATGACAATGATTAACGTACCAACCTATGGGAACATTGCAACACTTGATTTTTTTTCATCATCATGGAGAGCCTCATAATTGTGTGTTTGTTTCAAACAAAAGGATATAACTTTTGTGTTCTTAATTGGCTGGATGATGAGGTGGTTACTAGGGAAAATGTAGCAAACTGAGATGGAAAGTACCTAAGCATAACCCATAACCCAAAAGTTGTAATTTTCAAATTACTTTTTGGGAAAAGTGACTTATGTCACTCCTTGTAACTAAAGGTTAGAAAATGAACCTTATTTCTCAAAAAAAATATGAAAATCCTAACCAAATATGGTTTATTATTTTCAAAACCATTAGATAGTTAGAAAGTAGTTATCATGTAGTTACAAACTTACAGGAAAAAGCGTATAAATACAAAGCTATTTCAAATGTTAAAGGAGGTACTCTTACAGAGGGAAAACTTTCGAGGAGGACTTTTTGGAGAAACTTTATGAGGACTTTTGGTTTGACAGTTTGTATAGAAGGGTTTTGGAATTGTATAATTTCATAAAGATAATGAAGAATGCATTTGGTTCGTATGTTTTAAATATATTCATGTGTTATTATTACCGATTTCACGTATGTTAAATCAATAATCCCTCTATGCATCTGTGCAAACCATTGGTAATCTATGCAATTGATTTAGTGAAACACACTCATATCTTGGTATCTTGGTTTGAATGTGTTGAAGCATCCAAATCTCTTCATATTTCGAGATTTGTTATCCTTCTTTCATTGTAATTGCACATTAAAACATGCATTGTGGTAAAACCCTGTCGTAGGGTGTAAGATGTGAAGTCCTAGTTGGTATTCGTGTGTCTGCCCCTAAGGTTTTCGTTATTCACTTTCTTTAGTTTTTCTCTTTTCTTTTATGTACTTTCAAGTTAAAAGTACACAAAACCCCTATCTTACAAGGGAGTTGCCCCTCTCAAACGCAGAGGAAATTAGTTAGTCTAGTAACAACTTATCCAACTGTTGGAACACTGTCACTTCCCATTGGGTGAATCACTTTGAAATCTGTAGTGACAAATCCCAATAGCTCCCAAGAAAAAAAGAATGTACTACTTAATAGAAACTCAGAGCCAAATAGCTCATTTGCTAGTCACAAATCAGTAGTTGGAATAACAAAGAATTTATCATCAACAAGGTATGATTTCAACATCATACATGGGAACTATAGAAAGGTACAATTAAATATTGTTTTGTAAGCTTGGTTGATTGATCCTTTTATCCATCCTTACCCCAAAGGACCAAATAAAATTAGACAATGACTACCTAGAAATTAGATTTCTAATTGGTCCATAAATACATGTGTGATATTTGTGGAGGAACCAAAGGAAGTATCATTGAATGCATTAATCACAAGATATGCTTAGAGTCACTATAATGAAGAGACCCTAAAACTTATGGGTCAAATGCAAGGTCCGAAAGGCATGTCACCTCACATCTAATAGTGCTCTCAAGGCAAGCGACAATAAAGGAACTCAAAAAGAAGGTAAGAAAATTCATACGTATACCATCTTGGTTGGGTTCAAATTTGATGTTTGAATAGAAAGTGTAGTTGTCCCAACCATGGTTGCATTTGCAATGTGTGTGTCATAATATTTGTTATTATGGTTGGCGGTAAGTTGACAACAGACTATCTTCCATACAAAGTCAATGTCATGCTTGGTGGGGCACCAACAGTTATCTTCTCATATTGGTGTTAATTCAATTGCTAATATTGCTGACTTACCACACGGCGTTGGCATAAAAAAAATTCATGTAATGGACTGTTTTTATGTGGAAGTAATATCACATTAAGGAAGAAGAAAGTATTGGTAACTAAATATATTTGCATCCTCATGATCTGCCATTTGTAGTAAACAGTCAAGAAGGTCATTCACTAATGCTTCTTGATGTAAACTAACATATAATGCTACACATGCTATGAACATAAGTGCCAAAACTCTTTTCATCATGGAAAGCATTCAAATAATGGTAAAAAAGTTAAAAGGGCACATAGATCCTTCTGCTCAGTGTGGCTTATGCATTTAAATATGCGATTCAAGTGATATTTTGTGACATTAAGAGTGAAATTAGTGATGGGTTTAACATCATTATTGTTGATAATATAAGATATATGTTATGAATACTAACCTGGTTATGGAAGTTCAGTGGTTGCAGCCCATGGGACAATTCTCAACCTAGAGAGATAAACTTTACATTTGAAAGGAGAGTTGTGATGCTTAGAAGAATGAAAATAGTTGGAGTAGCAAGATACTTAGAAGGCATTCATGCCCTCTCATTTTGTGGTAAGCCAGATTGACATCATTTTGATATTCAATACTTTCTAAATAAGTGTGATGTGGTGTTTAATAATTCCCCCCCAAGATCACAGCCAGATAAAGGAATTCAACATTGCATAACTTTGGAACAAAGTTCCAAACCTGTTCACCAGTGTGAGATGCATAGAGAAGGATTTATAGAAGTTGAGAGTTATTTTGATGGAATATTGGTTGCAAAGAAATTAGAGATCATTCATGGTAACATTGCACATATTTGGAAGAAGACCAAATACGTAAATTTGGACATATGTTAGAAAATGTTTGATGAAAGGTACTATTTCTCATGTCCATGCACAATAGAAATTCTTGTAATAAATGAAAATAATTTTATTATTACAAACATATCTCAAAAAAATGTAGAAAGTCTAGAGGCTATTAGACGATATGAAAGCTATACAACTTTTACAATTCTTGGAGAATACAATAGACATTCTAGATTTCACATCGGAGATGAAACTAGTAGCAAGAACACTACTATAGCTGATCAAATTCAATAAAAGATAGAAAACCAATATGTTGCAAAAGTTGAAGACATCTTTCCCATTGAAGAAGTGAAAATTGGCACAAATATAATCTATGGCACTTGAGAGGAGCACAAGAAAGATGGACAAAGGCAACAACAAGCAAGATAACAAGAAGATAAAAGAGGAGCACAACAAGAAGCAAAGCTAACAAAAAAATAGCCTACACAAAAATTATATGAATTGGTATAAATGAAAGTTTGGAGTGCATGATGCACTCTACTCCATGACCAATCCTCCTAAATAGCTAGAGCTCCAACTTGTAGATGTTAAATTTTAGCAAGAAGAAAAGGCTTACAACCAAGGAGAAATAAAGGTACAATTATGTATTGATCAAACTTCATGGTTACATTTCCAACTGATTGCTAATGGATTAAGATTTCAAAAATTTCAAAATAATTTTAAAGCAATCTTAACTTCCTAAAAAATGAATTAGAAGATTTCCCCATGAAAGCTTCTAAAAATATTGCTACACTAGGAAGTTTTGCAAAAGTTGGCCAACAATGGTGGCCGCATATCTATATTTCAAATTTGACGGAAATGACAAATTGAGCTGTAAAAACTTCAAAAATTGTTGAGATATACATCCTAGACATGATAGTAACTCCAAGACATCCCTACTTGTTGTATGGAGAATTCAAGAAAGTTATGATGATACTATCCCTACTACTCATTTGGAGATTTTTCATTTTAGATAAAATGTTTTCACTTGTAATAAATAACCATGAATTTTTGTAGCTTGAATTAGGTAGTGAATCAAACATGATTGTGGCTATAGTTCATAGCATATTGAAAGATGCACTAAGAATTATTCTTCCTTTTGGCAAGAGAAATGGGGGAAGTATAGTCCGGAGATTTGTACCCCAATACTCCTTGAGTAGTTTGTTTATACCCTAGAGGATACAGTAAGAGAAACAAGCATGTGTGGTAAGAATCTAGAATGCATACTATAGGAGTTAATAGTGACTCCTCAACACCCCTAGGAATAGTTGCTAGACCAAAATATCTTCCACAAGAGAGAAATGGCAAGAATACTTGCTTCAACAATACAAGATTGAACATTGGTTGAATATGGTTGAATGTACATAAGATGCATTGCTTATAAAGGCAAGGTGATAGATAGGATTAGACAAGATCATGACAAGTGTCTTAATCCTATAACATGTGACAACTAACAACCTAACTGTTGATGTGATTTTTGTGACCAACACCAAACAGCAGAATAAAGTATCCAACGGCTACTCCATTCTCTCTTGATCAAAGTATCCCGTACGCTAAGATTGCGAGAGAGATCGTACGTTCAACTCCAAGGTTCCCTCAATGCAGTGGAGTACACTCAGTTGGTTCGTTGTGATATGTTGTTTTCACGAGGGGACTTACACAGTGTTGATGTGTTTTTCGTGACCGCACCAACGCAGAATAAAGTCACCAACGGCTACCCTATTCTCTCTTGATCAAAGTATCCAGCACGCTAAGATTGCGAGAGAGTTCGTGCGTTCAACTCCAAGGTTCTTTCAATGCGAATAGTCTCAGTTGGCTTAATGTGATTTGCTGGTATTTCAAGGGGACTTACGGAATTGTTCGGTAGCGGAGAAAGGAATTCAAATGCTCAAAAGATTTGTCTATGAAGTGTGGGTTTCCTATTCTAACCAGAAAGTACTGAATGAAATGGTGTAAGGTTTAGAGAGTCTAAATCTATTCTAAGTGTGGGATATGGAGCTCAACTTCAGAAAACTTCAACCAAACTTCGCTTTGCCTCACCTCGGACAGCTTCCACGGAGTCGGTGCAATCTTCAGGGGAGATGACTAAAGATGTTCAAACCACCACTTGACATGAAGATACCATCACAATGACGCATACCATCATTCAAACTGTGATTGAAGTTAGGCCCACAACGTTTCCAGTTGACCACACAAGGCGAACACACCATCAGTGAGCCCGCTAGTGGTATGGATAAGCGAAGCTTGCTTAGATCAAACACCACATTCCATTATTACTATCTACTTGCATAAAAATAAAATTACGCTCCTCTACGCTACTTGAAGTAGAAGGGATGAAGAAACCTCGCTAGCTATCCATAACAAAGACGAATTTCACCATCAATGAAAAGATCCTTTATTATGAAAGTGTTACACAACAATCTCTTGCAAAAGTTTTCAAGGGAAAACTTTCCTTCTTCAACTACACTATCAATCTATACTAAGCGACTTCTAAGTTGTCCCTCTACGCTATGTCTACTGTCTACCTCTAAGCTAATTTCTAATGAGATACAAATGAGGGGGACTCGCCCTTTATATAGCTAGCCAAGTCCAACGGACGGCTCAGATTACAATCGGCTGGATGGCCCAGATTGTGCCACCTCAACCCTAAACAAGATTCACCCTAAAAACCGCCACAAAGAGGAGTGGGGCAATAAATGAGCAATTAATATCCACCACCTTCTAGAAGACTCCTGTCTGGAAACACGTTCACATTGTTCTTGTTCTGATTTCAAACTTTGTAACTTCTTTCTCCTCGACGATGATTTTCCTTCTTTATGTTGTTCTTCAACTTTGCTCGAGCTTCCATTCTTTTCTCCATCTTGAGTTTGAAAACATTTCTTCCCTGTCACTAAGTCTCAACACTTAGCCATTTTCTTGCAACTTTTCTTCCTTCGAGGTTGAAATGTCATCTTGGATTATTTTCTTCATCACTTAAGTCATCACCGCTTGGTCTCGACGTTCCTCCAGCAAAATAAGCAAGGAGAAGGGTATTAGAACACTTCATAATATAAACTCAACTTACTTACCAGGATTTCCAAGGGTTCATCGTTTTTCTTAGCCAGCTTTGCGTTCAAATTCTTCATGCCTTAGCCAAATTTTCATATTATCATTCATCCTCTTTAGGGTGCATCTAGAGACTTGAGCTTCCATTTTCATTCCACAGGCCGAGGCGTTCACTCTAGCTCGAGAAAATTGTTTTCATCAGGAATTTGATCAAAAAAATATCTAGGCTCTCAACTTCAAATTCATACGCCAAGGCATTTTATCTTCACAAACATTTCTTTCCTTGCCTTAGAAAAATTTTCATACTTTTACTTAGGAAATTCATTATTTAAGTGCCCATCAAAAATTTCCATCCTGAAGGCTTCGGCGAAGTGTGGCAGACTTTAAAATCCATTCCTCATCGATAATCTTCAATACCCAGAAGAAAATTTCTTTCAGAACTTGTCGAATTCATGGGTATACAACGAATGGGTTCATTTAATTTTTCTTGGATTTCAACCTTGGAAAAAATAATTTTTAACAAATTTAATCCCGTTCTTCACATCTGTAGATAATTCTTGTTGCTCTGACTTGAAAATTTTTTATTGACCCTGTGTAGCTGGCATCACCGGACTTCAACTCTGGCAACTTCATCCAAATTTCATACTTCCAAGTCCAGGCGTGATTTTCCTCTAGGGAGGTGGAAATTTGATAATACTTAGAAAAAAAATATTTAGATTGCCTTAGAAAAAATTTATTTGATCTTCAAATCATCTTCCTGTGGTGAGAAAATTTTTATCAACTCACTTATCACAATTTTCTTTCAAATGCCTGGAGTGCATCTTGCATGTTATGAAGAAAATATTTTCCTTTCTCAACACCCAACATATTCATCTTCATCACCTTAGGCACATTTTATGTTTGAAGAGGACATTTTTAATTTCAACGCCTAGTATTATTTACTTCACCCTTGGGCGCATTTCTCACTTGCAAAAGGATACTAGCCATGCCTTAGTTATTTTATTTCACCACCTTATGCATCTTGGGCACATTTTATACTTTGAGGAGGATGAAGATTCCTACACCTAGCATATTCACTCTTTATTTACCCCACCTTGGGCGCATTCAAAAGGGAGAGAGGAAAGTCAACATCCCTTTGTCTTCTTCCTAGCTTGCATGGCGCGTTTAGAGGTTGATGAAGGATGGTCGCATTTTACCCATGAAGGTGGATGAAACATCCTCAACATCTTTGACTTGTTGACCTTATTCTACACTTGGGCGCATTTGCATTATGAAGTGGATTTTAAAACTTGCCTTTTTAACCCATTTGGAATATTCCCTCCTTGCATGCATACGTTTTGTCCTTTTCCAACTTTGCATGCCATTGGTTTTGTCCTCACATGCCTTCATTTGGGCGCATATTTCATGTGATGAAGGATAAAGCTTCAAACGCCCTTGACTTGTCTTTTTCAAATTTATTCTACCATGCAGCTTGGCGCATTTGGCATGTAGTGGAGGATTAACTCTCAACACTTTTTGACTTCTTTGACTTTGCCTGTACATGGGGTGCATTTTGCTTGTGTAGAGGAATGAACTTCCTTTGCTTTTGTCTTCACATGCCCTTACTTGGGCGCATTTAAGCATGAGAGGTGGATGAAGTTTCCTACGCCCAACTTTGACTTCTTTCTAGCTTCCCAATCATGGGCGCATTCTAGCATGGGAGGAGGATATACTTTTTGACTTGCTAGACATGGGCGCATTTAGCCACAAGAGGAGGACGAGTTTCATACTTAGAAAATTTTCTAGCATTTTGCTTGTGAGGAGGGCGCATTTGACCCAGGCAGGAGGATGAAACACCAATGCCTTAAAAACTTTTTCAACAACTAGCTTGAGGTGGACGCATTTAGCATGTCCAGCAGGATATTTTCATGCCTTAGAAAATTTTCATAACTTCTCCACCTTGCATGGGCGCATTTGAGGGTACCTGCAGGATATTCAACATTTAGTATCTTTTTCCATATCATGCTTGTGAACTGGGCGCATTTTCAAGGTGGAGGAGGATGAGTTCAAGACTTAGAAATTTTATCTGCTCCTGCCTGTTTATCCATGCCCTGCTATTTATAGTAAGTCCCTCAGTTTTCACACTTCTGAAACTCAGATCGATTTGAAATTTTAAACATAGGATCTTCACGACTCCGTCAACCTGTTGACATTGTTATTCTGAGTTGGCCTACTAAAAATAGCATATTTTTGAAGGTGGTTTGCTATTTATAGTAACTACTTGTTTCTGATAACTCCACAACTCCGTTTGATTTGAAATTCGAATGACGTGCTCCTCACCACGTGACTTGCCTGTTGACGTCGGCGCCTGCTGCTGACTTTCTATTTTTAGCCAGTTTCCAAAATTACTTACTATAAATAGTAAGTGCTCTGTTTGCCCTCAAATTTTATCAGTAGATAGCTTGGAAGACGCTGATCGTGGTGGTATACACAGGTTTTCAAAAATTCTGACTTTTTACGCCTCTTTTTGGGTCCCGAAGCTGGAAACCCTAATTGGTCTTGCATGCGTATCAAATGACCTCCGTTCGTCCTCGTTTCTGTTGCATTGCGATCAGTTTGTGATTCTGAAGTGCTGGGAGGCAGCTGCCGGAATGCATCTGCTAAAAATAGCAAGTTGCTGAAGAAGTGATTATCTTGCTTTGCATGTCACATCATCGCAAAGCCTTCGAAAAACCCACAAGGAATCATCAGACATGCAAAGAAAACCCTGACATGCAAACCCTAAAAATAGCCTCTGAAGGCTGAACTCTGAAAGTCACCATCTCGCTTTGCATGTTACACCATCGCGCATGTCTCAGAAAACCCAGAAGGAATCTCCAGACATGCGTTGAAAAACTCTGCATCTAAGCCCTGAAATTTGCTCCGGAAGCTAAACTGCTAAAAATAGTAAGTTGTTTGTTTCAGCTCAAATTTTGCATGCGAGCAGCTTGATGTGTTCTGGATGTAGTGTGACTGTCGAAACTTCAAGAATGCTGAAGGAATGCCCTGAATTACACACTTACTAAAAATAGTAAGTGACTGGAATTTGATGAAATTCAGCTGAGAGTCTATTGGAAGCATAATGACAGCAACGTTAAGCTCTGTTTTCAATTTATTCACCTCATTGGACCTCAAATTGGCAAGGAGGATGGAAACCCTAATTTCTAGACTTGGCCAAAATTCAAGTTTAAACTCAATGACGGGCACAATCCCCGAAAGACAGACAGTAGAAATGAGAGACAACAACAAAACAAACTAAAATCAAGCCAAAAGTTTAGAACGAAGCAAAAAGAAGGGGGGGTCCCCATTTGCAATGGGGCGATGTGTGAAAAAGGTCACAACACACAGTTGTTCAAAAACTAGCAGCTGACAGCAGATTAATGATGGAAGGAGATTTTCGTGTATTGTGGATGATTTAGCGATAAGGTACGAGCTTCCTATACTAACCAGAAATATGCGGAAATTAAATGAGTGTAGGGTTTAGAAGATTTAGGTCCTAGTCTAATGCAAGATGTACGGGGCTTGACTTCAGCAGACTTCAACCGGACTTTGCCTTGCCTCGCGTTGGACAGCTTCAACAAAGTTGGTGCAATCTTCAAGGGAGCAGCGAAAGGTATTCAGATTACAACTCAACATACAAATACCATCAGGACGACGCATACAAACACATGAATCGCAATCGAAGTTAAGTTTGAAAAGGATTCCAGTTGACCACACAAGGAAAGCTTACCATCAGCAAGCTTACTAGTGGTATGGATTAAGCGAAGCTGCTTCAATCAAACACCACAATCCACAACTAACTACTTGCATGAAAATGAAAATCACTCTAATTTAAGTCCTACTTGAAGTAGAAGGACAAAGAAATCTTGCTAGCTGCTCATAACAAAAGACAAAATCATCATCAATGAAACTCTTTTTATTATAATAGTTTTCACAACAATTCATTACAAAGTTCTCAAGGGAAAACTTTCCTTCTCCTTCAAACTATGCTATGTAATAAAACTATACTAACTCTAAACTGCCTCTCTATGCTCTATTCTCTGATCTCTAATCTAATAATGTACAAATGAGGGGGAGTCCCCTTTATATAGCTGGCCAATCTCAATGGACGGTCCAGATTAAATTACAATGGATGGCTCAGATTGAGCCACATCAACCCTAGACTAGATTCTGCCCTAAAAACCGCCAAAAAGTGGAGTGGTGCAATTAATGAGCAATTAATGTCCACCATCTTCTAGGAGATTCCTGTTTGTAAACGCATTCACACTGTTCTTCTTTCTGACTGCAAACTGGATGAGTCTGACCATTGTGGCTTCAACTTCTTGAAAGGGTATGGCCGGCATGTTCTCAATCTGACTCCAAGGCTGTAACTTTTTAACCCGTTTGATGGTGATTTTCCTCCTTCT
>VDFB02144089.1:0-26731 GCA_007258455.2 Sequoia sempervirens
ACATGATCAAATTGATTCTATTCCTAAAGAGTTCGATATCTTCCTGGATGCCACTTTAACAATGCTCTTAGTGAAAGGGAATACACTCAGAGTTTTGGACGAGATTAGTGCCACCATGATTCTTATGGGATAAGCTAAATTGTTTATCGGGGCATTTACTCAAAGTTTATCGAGTCATTTTACTGTCAGCCATGTATATTGAGGTGTTCGTCATTTACATGATAGCTGAAGATTGGAGGACGATTCAGGAAATCATGTGTTACTCGACCATCACCTGTTTCAGATTAGTGTATAAAATACGCTTAGTGGTATTATTGAGAAACAATGAGCATAATAAACAATTTCCTGTGCCAGTCATTGTCAAAGAGGAAGCATCGATAAATAATCACGCATATTGGAGATTATCGGGTATTTGATGTTTAGGCGTTTGGATCTTCTATGTCCAGTACCATCGTAATTGAAGAAGTCTAACTATCTAAGATAAACAAACAATAAATAAAGGCCATGTGGTATGAATCGGGTCTTGATTTCATTGTATATGATACCTTCTGTTAAAAATGTTTTGAACAGTCGAGAATGATTAAAGATGAGCCATCCATTCTGTTAGAAGACACATCAATGAAATGAAGATGTGTTGACTAATATTTGTTGATGCATTTTAGTTAATACAATCAAAATCACGTATTAAAAGAATCAAAGTGAACACGTAATATAATACGTATTTATTAAATCGACAAGAGATCACTACCCGACAGATGCAAATGAAAAGTCGTCTCCAGTTTAAGATGTTATAATTAAAATAATTAGCAAAGAAGTCATCAGGAGGTCTGTAAAAGAACGTCTTTCTGAAAGGACACGTGATTTCTTCTCTTAAAACACCTTTTGCTTGAAGAGTTGGAAAATCAATTATAAGGAGTTGTGTTGGTCTGTTTCTAACAAAGACGTGTTGCATCCAAAAGACACCTCTAAAGCGTTCAAAGCATTTTCTGAAGTGATGTATTCTTTCGATTGAAGGCAGAATTGGTGTAATCTATTTTGATGAAAGATATATGTTATATTTACAAACATTCAATTAACATTCATGAAGTAATAAAGAGAAAATAAAATCAAGTAATTCGATTTAGTTATGAAGAGGCAGACTTTCAAAAGGTACAAGAACATACGTGATCTTTCATAAAGAGGTGTGCAACTATTGAACAACATACATATGAGATATCCAAATCAAAGTTGCAGTGTGGTTGTGTGTGTAAGTGAGCATTCTAAATCTTAAGTCCCATCTCCTTGTGTGGGCTAAGTGTGAGATCATTCATCACCAAAGGCAGATTGGAGGATTGGGATAGTGCAGGTCAGATTGAAGGCATCATCTTGCAACCATCAAGTCAAGG
Organism: Sequoia sempervirens; assembly: GCA_007258455.2. Lineage (NCBI taxonomy): Eukaryota > Viridiplantae > Streptophyta > Pinopsida > Cupressales > Cupressaceae > Sequoia > Sequoia sempervirens. Next base: position 1,386 of record VDFB02144089.1, read on the forward strand.
TTGGTGCCTTGCATTAGGGGCTGGTGCTCCTTGTAGGTTGGTGCCTACTAAATAATTAAGAGGTTTGGGTGTCCCTTGTAGGTTGCAGCCTACTAAATCATCTTCTTTGTAAAACAAGTAGGTTGGTGCCTACTTCTACTTGTAAAAGTCATTTAAAGTTTTCAATAAATTTGTGTCAACTTGTGTAAATTGATTCATATCAAAAGGTTGATGTTGATGAGAGTTTAAGTTCGTTTAGAAGGTTGTAATAAGCTTGAAAAGATTGAGAATTGAAAGTTTGATTGATTTACTGATTCACCCCCCCCTCCCCTCTCAGTAAATCTTTGTGCTCTTCAAAACTGACCACAAACTGACCACAGATAATTTTCTAAGCAATATTGATGGCAGAAATGACATTCTAGAGTGCCCAGATTTGTGAATGCATTGACTAATTTAGAGACTACTGATCCCTTCAGTTGAGCAAGCAAATTATACAATAAGGCACGTCTTTTGCATTACTCATCTAACAAACATTGTGGAATTACATAAAGCAATGAAAGAGCAACCAGACCTCAAAATTTTGGCTTACCAAGATTTTTCTGTTTACAAGTTTGTGAAGTATGCCTTCAGTCAAGAAAAAAAGAAATTCTAGACCACATTGAATCAATCTATGAAAAGAAATAATTACTCACAGAGCCCATCAGCTGATAACTAAACATTTTTGTTGATATTTCAGGAAGTTACATTATACAAACAATGAATAGCATACTCCACAGAAAGATCAATAATAATTTTGAATCATTAATTGAATGACTAAGAAACAAAATTGATCAAGGAATTGGCAGAGGAGGTCAGGGGCATCCCTTTGGTATAGAATGCATAATATTGAATTGAATTTGTCATGGTATAGTTGAAGTAAAATGTAGAATTCATCCCAAAAATTAGTGAACAAGGCCACTAAACAAATATACAATGTCTGGGAATTCTCCTTAAGATGAGAAATATTTGCCAACAAATAAAAAATTTCAAGATAAAAAAGACAATTTCAGGATATTCCGACTCCTTAAAATAGGGAATTCCCCATGTTCAAGTGAGAGTTTGATCATCACCCCAGACATTACAGATTGCTTCCTGAAGATAAACACTATTAATAAAGCAGGACACAAAGGAAAAGATGGTAAAGGAAGGATGGGATCCACACAATAAGGCCTCAGAAACAATGATGTAGCTTAATTTGAAATTTTGTGTAGTTTGTGTTCAATTTGATCAATGCTCATATTTAGGTATAGATGCTTTGGACAATAGATGATCTAAAATAGTCCTTTTTACTTTACATATAAATCTGTTGAAAATATTGGTCATGTATCCTTCAGCATGTTTTTAATTTTTTTAAACATAATTGAGAGAAGATATCATGAATAGAGGTTTTTTTTTAAAACAAAATGATGATAATGCACACAAGAAAACAAGGAGATATGGGTCAGAAAAGTATATGAGATATGGTAGGATTTAGTAACATGTTCACTTCTTAAAAAAGCTATATCAAATAACTAAAAGATTCTCCAAAATTGATAAGTATTTATTAGGGTAAATACTTTACTATTCATCTCATAATAGAAAAACAATCCAAAAGTTTCACCGAGTAAAAACTAAATTGATTATGTAATGTCCCCTTCCGAGGAGTAATCCAGAGTGACTAATTAACCTATTTTATTCTCGTAGGCTAAAGTCAGGCAAAGAGGGAATTTTATTTAATTATTTAATATTATCTGATCAAACTCATTTTATGGGTAATATTATTTAATTAATTTAATAAGTTCATAAAGTGACTTAAGCCAAATATTTAATGGAGTTTAATAATGTCACTTTATTTCCCCAAATTAAAATGAAATATTAGAAGTGCAGGAATTTGAAAAGTTCTTCTAGTGGCTTCGGGAATTAATACAAAAGTGCTTTTGGAAGTTCATTTTGAGTTATGCTTGATTAATCTTTTGATGAAATTGGAGAGTTATTGGAAAACAAACCCTTGGATGAAAATTTGAGGAACTGCTGGTTTCAATAGTGCAAGATTCTACCCTAGCTGGTTGCTGAAGAGATCATTCAGATTTCTTGATGTGGTTTGAGCGATTGTAGTTTCAAAAATTCATGAAGTCTTGTCCAAGATGAATTTCTGGGTTTTGAAGGTTAGCTGAAAAGGCAAAATGGTCTGAATAGAAAATTATTTCCCTGCAGCGGATAGCCGTATTTTGTGATAAACAGGTTGCATTATTCAAGTAAAGGGGCAGACGGATTTATTCCTAAGATGGGTCGATATTAAGGTGCTAGTCATTAAGGAATCGTGACAATAGAATGCCTGAAATATTAAGGCGATGCCTATGATTTGGAAATATTCATATAAGTCTGGTGTGGCAAATCTTGGCAGCTCCAGGTCCTTTGGAAAAACCATACAGAGGTTGCAAGGAAAATCGTGGGGGATGAAGTGACAAGTGTCGCTGCTAGCCACCCAAGGGTTCAATAGGAATCGAGGAAGGAAGCGCCACCATCCCTTTACGAGTCAAAGACATTTTGGTAGAGTTTTGGGAGCTCACGACTTTGGTGGGGCCATCGTTTAAAAGAGTCTGCTGTGCTGTACAAGATCATGGGTACGTATAGCCAGCAGTTAATATTTGAATCATTTCTGAATATTTAAATTAGATTGAGCTGCCAGTATTTCTCCTGTGTAAACTGTATCAGCAGTTGCAATATCCATTAAGCTGGAAATTTATATTAATATTGTAACCTGCATTATATGAAATTTGAAAAAAAGTCTATTGTTCTGGAAACTATTCAAACTCCTCCAGGCCACTGGAAAACTCTTTGAGATCAAATCAATGCAAAGTGTTTGATGAATTACCTGTGCTATGAAAGTCTGTAAAACCGCATAAGAAGTTTACTTTGGGAAAAAAAATAATTAGCTCAGGATATTTCAGATTACCTGTTTTCTCGAGTCTTTTAGGAAAGACTGATAGGCGCTCTTGCAAGGGAGGAAGTTGCTGAATACTTTCTTTTTTGGGACTTAAAGTTAAGCAATTTTGTAAAGTTTTATTCCACGATTGATCTGGATCATCTGACTGGTCACATAAAACCAAGCTTTTTGACTGTGCTTTCTGAAGTTGGCATTCCCTGTCACCTGGCTTAAACCAAATTGCAGTTTGAACTTGACGTGCAATCAGTTTCCAGCACATTGAATTTGTCAGATTAGTCAGTTTCTCCCATTGAAGTGGGAAGTCTTTATCCTTCCTGTAAGCAGGTGGTGCAGAATAAACAAAGTAACCCTTCGGTCTCAAAAGTCGGTCCACTTCTTTAAGCAGAATGCCATCTACACATATTCAAGAAGCCCAAACAATTGATGTTAAAATATAATATGGTCCATATGAAAAACTTGTGAAATTGTAAAATTTCAACACTGATTGGATTTGTTTATGAAGATACCAAAAATTAACTATGTAGAAAAACTATTTATTCATTTAATATTTATTAAACTCTTTCCCTTCTCAGCAATAAGGAGAAGTAAACATGTAATGTTCCAAAAGTTATACTACTAAAACTCTATGTTACCGGATTCGCCTATATAGGCCCCGGGTTCGGTTCGGGTCCAATTCGGGTCCGGAATTCTGGTCCGGTCCGCCCAAATTCGCCTGTGGGTCCGAAAATGGGCCTGTGGGTTTGGCCAGGGTTCGGACCCCTGACTGTGGGTCCGGCCAGGGTTCGAAAATTTCGAACCCGGGCAGAATTTCGCGCCCAGCGCGATTTTTAACACGTTTTTTGAATTTTTTAATATTTTTTTGACTTTTTTTTTTACTTTTAAATAGTTTTTTATTCTTTCTAACCCTAATACTTGCCTCAAAAACATGAAATAGGTAAAGTGAAACTCATTTTACCAATTTGTGAATGAGAAAAAAGGATTTTTTGCCTCCATTGCTGAACTTACTCTTTTGCTTGCACAAGCTGGAATAGACTTGAAGGCTGATCGTAGATTGTTCAAAGTTGATTGTTGTGCTATTCCTAAGCACTTGCAAGTGTCTATTCGTTGCTAAGAAGATCGTAGAGCAAGATTTCTTCAAAAGAGGTAGGTTCTTTGAAGTTTTTGATTATTTTTTTTACATTTTTTTCACAAGTGAACTTCAATTCTTTTGTTTTGTTTTTTAGTTATTGTTTTGTTTTACTTTTCATTCCTCTAAATGTCTATAACACATGTTCAATTTTTTCATTTTTTTGAAATTAATTAAGTCTTTTACTTTCAAATTCAATGAATCAATACCAAAATTTCAATATGTTGTGCCTTAGGTATTCACTATTCCGTATTACAATGGCAACCGGTACCTCCTCAGGCTCAATCCAATCTCGTTTCAAAATAAACCCATCCTCTCCCCTTTGGAAATATGTAGAAATGGTTCGGCAACTTCCAGGTGGTGGAGGATATATTTGGATTTGTAGTCATTGCAATGTTCAATATTCGAGCTCATACAGTCGAGTAAAAGGGCATTTGTGTGGGATCCCTGAATCAGGCATCAAGAATTGTCCAGGTGAAGACAACGAAGGCATTCCAAAAGATATAGTGTTGAAATATATTGCTGAGCAAGAAAAGGCAGACCAAAAAGCAACCAGTGGTAAAACAAGCCATCCTTTGAAGAAAGGATCTCGATCCATGAAACCCCCTACACCACCTTCTTATTATCCACCTACAGAAAGCCATCCATTTATGGACATCCCTCAAGAGCAAACCATGCCCTCTTCAAATAAAAGATCTAAGGGACCGTTGGAAGCTTCATTTCAAAATGAGGCAAGAGAGATTGCTGATCAAGACATAGCAAGATGTGTCTATGCCAATGGATTGGCATTCAATGTTGTTCATTCACCATATTGGCAAAAAATGGTGAAATCTATTAATGAGGCTCCAAAGGGGTATAAGGGCAGGTTTTGAGAAGGTCACGTTGCACCTTATTGAAAAAGAAGGTGAAACATGCTTGAGACTCTTTAGAAGCCCATAAAGAGGATTAAGTGGATCAACGAGGGTGACCATGGTTGATGGATGGAAGATGCAAGTAGCCATTTAGAACCAATGTTATTGCTGTGTCCCCTAAAGGGGCAATGTTTTTGAGAGCAGTGGATTGTGAAGGACAGGTGAAAGATGGTCCATTTATTGCTGACATCCTTTGCCAAGCTATTGAAGAAGTGGGCCATCAAAATGTTATGCAAGTTGTAACCGACAATGCCAAAAATTGTAGGGCTGCTGGGTTATTGGTTGAGGAGAAGTATCCACACATTTTTGGACACCTTGTGCTGTCCACTCCCTCAATCTAATGCTACAAAAAATTGGATCCAAAATTGAATGGATCAAACAGGTGTATGCCGAGGGCGAAGACATCCAAATGTTTGTCACCAACCACCATATGACGCAAGGAATATTTAAACAATTCTCTAAATTTGAGTTGTTGAAGGTAAGTTAATTCTCAATATTTTTAAATTTTTGAATTTTCTTTTAATTTTAATTTTTAAATTTTGATTTTTATATCTAAATTATATTTTAATTTTAATTTTAATTTTCAAACAGGTTGCGGAGACCCGTTTTGCCTCCAACACAATTGTGTTGAGACGACTTATAAAGGTTCGTGAGGCACTATGTGCCATGGTAATCAGCCCTAATTGGGTTGTATGGAGGCAATCTAGCAATGAAAGGGCAAATAGGATCAAGCAAAGGGTCCTAGATGATGGTTGGTGGGATCGTGTTGAGTATCTCGTCAGTTTCACCGAGCCCATACTGAGCATGATCCGTTACACTGACTTGGATAGACCTTGTTTGGGCGACGTATATGATGGTATTGACTCAATGATGAGAAGATGAGATCCATCATCAATGCAAAAGAGGAAGATCCTGAAGAAAAATTCTTCAAAGAGCTACAGGAAATCATGGTTGATAGATGGAACAAAATGACCACTCCCTTGCATCTTCTCGCTTTTGCATTGAGTCCCAAATATTATAGCCCTGAGATACTTTCTACTGCATCAAGAGTTGCTCCATATAGGGATGGTGAAGTGGCCCAAGGGTACAAGGCAGCAATTCGTAGAATCTTCAGTGATCGTGACCAACGTGATCGAGTGAGGGCTGAGTTTATGGCTTTTGCATGCTCTGGGAGTGTTGATCAGAATATGGATGCTCTTTGAGACAAGTGTAGGGTGGCTGCTCATAGTTGGTGGTACTTCCATGGGCAAGAATACATGCACCTCCAACCTATTGCAATAAAGTTTTATCCCAAGTAAGTTTTATAATTTATATTTGTAATTTTAATTTTAAATTTGAATTAATAATTTTGTTTAGTTAATTTTTGTAACTCTTGACTATTTATTAATTTAATTTGGTCTTAATAGGTTGCTAGTTCATCCTCTTCTGAGAGGAATTGGAGCACATACTCCTTCATCCACTCAATAAAACGCAATAGGCTACATTCAAAAAAGGCTGAGGACTTGGTGTATGTGCATTCAAACTTGTGCCTCCTTACACACAAACATAGTTCTTACAAAGAAGGAGACACAAGGAGGTGGGATATTGAGCCAGAGCAGCTTGACTTGGATGCTTCCACAAGTCACTTAGCTACACTTGATATTGATGATGACTATCAGCCTGAAGCAGCTACTACTGAGCATGAGAGCGGTACTGTTAGTGCTAGTGGCAGTGCTTGTGCGAGTGCCACTAATGCTATTTGTGGTTCTACACAAAATTTAGCATCTAATGATGCTGATGATGCTGCTTTTTTTGATGACTCATATGATTCAGATTGATCAATGATCAATAATTAATAATTATTAATGGCTGATAATTCTATGTATAACATTTTGACTTTTGAGGTATAAGAGTGGTGGTTATTATTTTGCTATGTTATTTGATATTAATATGGTGGTGTATTACGAGACTTAATTCTGCAAATATGTATATATTTCTGATTTTATATGTTTTATTGCGCTGAACCAAAAGCAGACCCAAACCAAAAAAAAAATCTGGAACAGTGAGCGGGTTCTCGAACGAAGACGAACAAAACCAGACAAGTAACCAGCTAAAACTTAATGTATTGTTATTAAATCCTATACAGAGCATTTTGATCAATAAAATACCAAAATTTTGAAGTTATTCTGAGTAAAATTTATCAGGGAACTTTAGAGACTGGCTCAATATCAATCCAAGAAATGGTTATACAATTAAGTGGCATAAGGCGTTCAACTTCATACATACATGTCCACCCTAGCCAGTAGCTTGGACCTGCACAGGCAGAGTTGAGTTCGACACACAGGCTATTCACAATGAGAACTCAGCAATCTTTAGATAGAAGGTTGAAAACTTGAAATTACAACTCAGATACTACATTGTGCATAGAGATGCACAGGTTTAAACTTCTCAATGCATAAGTTACAGGAAAACCAAAAGAAATATGATAAAAGGGGGTTGGCATTCATCGCTTATAGCAGTAAATTATAGACTAAGGCTAAGCATAAATGAAATTGAAATGAATCAGCTTATTTGATATTAAAATTGTATATGTCAACTCTTTTTATATGGCATACTATATTCAATAAGATGAAGGCAGAAGCTATTTCCTTTCCTAAAATTTAAGCTACTGAAAGTTCACTAATTCTTTGAAGCTTCTCGTGAATATATCTGACCAAATTCAAAATTGATGTAGCTGTTACGATAACTATATATTTCATCTTTCCGGATCATAATTTCAAATAGATGTGATTACCTTCTATCAATATAGAACCTTTGTATACAAATAACTGCAACTATGCCCCCAAGTTCACATAAAAATTATACGGATGACCGTTTGTTAATCATAATATTCATACCAGATGCACATCTTTCTCAAGTAACCCATATTAATACAGTGCAACATAGCACTATGAAATTTCATGGAGAGAAATAAAACCAAAACATGAAAGGGCTCCTGCATTACCAAAGTCTGGACCCTAGAATTCACTGATTACTTACCATTTTCATGCCAATCAACCACGACAAGCGTGAACAATGAACCACCAAAATGAATTGCTTGGATAGGAGTAGCTGTGTTGTTCCCAGAATTCTGTATGATGATTCCTCGTTCAAAACAAACTAGATTTGATTCTCATTGCTCATCCCTTGGAGCAAATGACATTGTCTGTATATCCAATTCAAAGAAGATAAGCTGCAAAACTGGCAGCCAACATCTAGAGACACACCACTCCCCACGGCAGCAGTCCTGTGCCATTAGATGTCATATTTCCCAACCTGTGAATACACATATGCTTAATGATCAATGCGTATTTTCCAAACAATAATAATAAAGAAATAGCAATGAAATACTTATTAATAGCTCAAGAAAAGGGACTTCTGTGATGATTGATGGAACTGTATTACGTTACAAATTTAATGTACATTGTGAAGCTTGGAACACTTAAGGCAACTCCAACATGGAAAGAAATAATGAGTAAGCAACAATGAAGCTTATAAAACATCTATTCTGTCTGTAATAAAAAAAAAAAAAAATGATATTCCTCGAACAAGAAAAGAAAACAAGTAAGGTGACTAGGAAGTGGATATAACTATCAGTCGCTTTCCCACTCCTGTTACAACCCCAGATAACAGACCTAGATTAAGCAAAATTGGGCACATGCATAATACGGACTCATTTAAGGGAAGCATAAATCCATAAGAGGAAGAGAATATCTTAGAAAGAAAAAGAAAACCCGTTCTTGCTAGGATATGGGCATGGGTATAGGGAACACTGATTTTTTGAGGAACCCTGGATAGTAAATGGCATGCAAAAAGGTTCATACAAAAATAGAAAATATAGATCTAATCAGACTAAACATAGTACCCATGTTTTGTTCAGAAGAAAGGTTCAAAAGTCACAAAATATATTAAATAAAATGACAATATTGATAATATCATAATAATATGCATACAAATTATAAGAATGGAATAAATGCTATTATTGTTTTGGTTTATGTTTGTATTAGGGTTTAGAGAGGGGTGGGTTTGGGGTGCTTTTGGTTTCTTTGAAGTTTGACCCATGTGGAACTGCAGGTCTCACCTGTAAACAGCCCAGAAATGTTCTTCATCTATGCTCCCTCAAGTTTCCGGGGACATATGGACAGCAGGGGCCAGGGAATGAGTTTCCAGGACAGGTTTCTTTAAGGCCATTTTTAAAGGGATGGCTATTCAAAAAAATAAGGAAAATTTTAAAAATAAGGAAATTTCAAATATTCATATGATAACATTGATCAAGCATTCATCATAGCCATTATAGAAACTTTGTGAGCATGGATAATTGAAAAGGAATTATGTTCTTTATATATTTATATATGGGCATGAGTTAATAATGACATGCTTGATTGGTGTGTATATTCAAGTGAGGGATTTATTATTGAAGTTTTCCTAAAGCCTTCATAATTACATGTTTTGTTGTCAAACTCATTAACAAAGAGGAACGATTAAGTAAAAAGATAACTAGTTAAGTTCCAATTTGACCTCACTTGGGATACTAATATATGGGATTGTTTTGAGTTGTTTGTATAGCGCATGATTGATACATTTTTGCATATGAAAGTGGCATTTATTGCCAACAATAGATGTGAAACTTGAAGAGTGCTTACAAAACTTGTAAGTTAGAAATACTTGTCGCCGATTTTTTCATAAACTCGCAATGATTTTTTCACAAAAACTCTATTTACTCTCCTTTTTGATAAAATGAATACTTAAAATATTGAATAGAATTAATAATGCATACCATATAGAGTAAAGGTATATCGTTATTCACACATGAAGTTATTACAAATTAAAACACAAGATGGTCAGCCAACAATTGGACTCGATTCGACTAGATCATTTTGCTTTCCTTGAAATACAAAATCTATTTAAAGGACTTGACGGTTGAGAGGACACAAACATCTATCAACCAACTCTTATAACTACCCAAAAGTTGGCAAACAATTGATGCATAGTTGGATGCAACCATATTAATAAAACATAATAGAGGAATTGTATACAAACTACATCATCCCCCCCAAAAGAAAAAGTTGTCTTCCGTACGAAAAGGAAAACAAGCAGCAAGTAACATTAGGGAAGACTTTCCAAATCAATGATAATATTGTAAAAGAAGAACTATAGGCAAACTTGGAAGCATAATTTGCAAATGTGGATTCAAGGAGTACTTGGCAAATCAAATGAATTTGGTGGGGGTTCGGATGAAAGGCATTTTCAAAACCATACAAACCTTCATGGCGCACACCATTTTCATGATTTTTTAAAAGGCAAAATATAGAGTTTTTGGAGTGTTTAACCAATGTATGTCAATATATGAATAATGCTTAGGACCAACCAACCAAGGTGTTATCTCTGATTTTTAACTTGTTAAAAATCGGGATAACCTATTAAAATTTTGAATAAAATTGAAATTTTCTTTACTAAGGCATGTTTTACAAAGTGCAGATATTGGAAAATTTCAGTTTTAGATACATGGTTCCCTAGGATATCCATTTTTCTTCGTTCTTGATTGTTTTCATGAAATTCTGAGTCATTTTCCTTACATTTTTGGCCAATTTCGGGTTTTTATGTCTTCTCTGCAAGTAGGAGATTTAGTTTCTTATTTCAAGTCAATAATAGGAACTTTTTATCTCTATTGCAAGTCTTTTTGTTTTTAATATTTCATTTTAAGTCATTTGTAGGAACTTTTTGTGTAACTTACAGGTATAGGAACTTTTAGAGCACTTTACAAGTTACTTTTAAAAAGTTAACTTGCAATTTGTCTTTAAAATTCCGATTTCACTTAAGTTACTTGTTATGAAGTCTAAAAGTTCCTATTTCAGTCTTTTCTTTTAAATTCACTTGTTTTGAGTCTTCAAAAGTCCGATTTCAACATAAAGTCACTTGTAATGACTTCAAAAAGGTCCAACTGCATGTGAATAAACTCGCAACATGCTTTCAAAAGCCCGATTTTAATAAAAGTAACTTGCAACATCTATGAAAAGGCCCGATTAAAGTCTTTTCATGTGAATAAACTTGCAATTGCTCCTTAGAAGTCCGATTTTACTTGGTGCGAACTTGCAAAGACCTCCAAAAGTTCTGATTCAAGCTTATATCATTTGAAGTCATCTTATTGCTTGTTCTGAGACATAAAAATCCCGACGCCATTAATGGAGCAAGTTGTTTGTGTTTGAGTCTGCTTCTCCTCTTTTCATGTTGGAATCTTGAATGTTTTGCTGCAATAAGAAGACTCTCAGTTGTGACAAATCATTCAAACTTCCCAGCTGCGTTTATGCAAGGCATCTAGGGTTTCTTCTTCTTTTTAATTTGCAATCTTTTATTGCAGGTATGTTTTCCTTTCTTTCATGTTTTCTTCATGTTTTAATGTGTTTGATTCATGATTTCATGGTGCCATTGTTTGATGTCATTTATTTTATCTAATAATCAAAATGTTTTTGTAAAAACGTCTTTCCTTCCTTATTCAAAACGCGTTTTTCATTGTTATTCATTTGCCATTTATTAGATGAAAAACGTCATCATGATTTTCTTTCATACACTTCCATTTGGAACACTTCAAAAAACGCCTTCATTCCCAAACGCGTTTTCCCCTCATATTCATAATAAAAATTTCATTTGCTGAAACGTTTTTCTTCACATAAAAAAAACGTTTTTCCATTGCATTCATATTCCAAACGCCTCTCTTTCCTTTCCATATGCCATCCATTTTTCCCTCACATTCATAGCATAAAAACGTCATTTGCTAAAATGCATTTTCCATTGCTTTTCATTCAAAACGCATTCAATAACAAGTGTTATACGCCTCCATTTTCTTCCAAAACGCGTTTTCCTTTCATTTCATCTCAAAATGCCTTCTCTTAAAACACGTTTTGAAATATGATGCCTTTCATTCATTCATTATTCTTTCCATTTCGTTTTCCATTCGTTTCATTTACATTTTCCCTTCATTCCATTTCATTACACATTCACATTCCATCTTCTCATTGCCATTTTCTAAAAAAGAGAAAAGAATGAAAAATGATGCCCTTGGAGGAAAATCGGGATTTTGCCAATCAAATGCAAGTAGGGCATTTTTGTCAAACTGCAAGTACAAGTTAACAAAAGAAAATAAACTTGCAATGGCTTTTTATTTTTCCTACTTTTCACTTTTCATTTGCAAAAGTTTCCAAAAATCCCTATTATACACTTTATTTGCAGCCAGCCTTCAAAATCCCGAAATGCTTTATAAGTGCCTAAAAGTTGGACTTTTTGAGCTTGACTACAAATGCAAGTTGAAAGTTTTGACTTGTAGTTTTCGAAGATGTAATCTAACTTTTCCATTTACCATGAAAAGTACATGTCCCTTTCACTTGCAATCAGCCTTCCAAGATCCGAAATGAGTTATAATGCTCATTTTTTGCCCTCATACAACAAGAACACCACTCTGAGTTAGAGTCTTCGCCATGTCTACACCTGTTAATGTTGATGATGTCTTAACTTTATGGAATTTTCATCGCAGCCTTGCAGGTTCTTGTTCAATGACAGAGGAACCAGCTTCTCCACCAAACAAAAAGATGAAGTACAAGTATGATAAATATCAGAATGAGATTTCTCCATCTCATGTGCTCTCAAACATCAAAGAAATCAGAGACACGGAGATCGGACATGTTGATATGTCTAAGTTTCTTAAGAGAACTGAAAAATCAACTTCACATGATATGCAGTTGTTGCTAAGAAGTCACATCCATTTGGTTTCTTCTTTTCTTGTTGCTACCCTCAAACCGGAGTTTGTCCTTGCATGTGCAGCTCACTTTGACAGAGAATCCAGAACTATCAAAGATGATGATGGTAATGTGGTCATTAGGCTTGATCCAGAAACCATTAAAAGAATTTTCAAAGTTCTAGATGCACCAATATATTCAGACATCTCAATAAAGAGTGCTCTTCATCACTATGAACATAAGAAAGCAAATTGAATACAACATATCAATACTAAATGGCTTCTAAAACGTCGAACTTGTTTGTCTCAGTGGCCCAAGCTATACCGATCTGAATTCAAAGAAGAGATCAATGATATAATTACACTCTTGAGCAAGATAGTGGGATTGAAATTTTCTAATGTTTTTGAGAAGTGGATGTACAAGTTCATAGTGGTGATAAGGAAGGCGCAACACCCAATCTTTTGGGGTGAGATAATCAGTGATAGTTTATGTGAGCTGCTTGCACAAGTTCCCACTACGCTCACATTCTACATGAACTCCTATTTGGTCTACATAGCAGCTTCATTGAGACAATTTCTAGGCCTTTCCACCAAGGGAGATAGATCACTAGTTCCAGTTTGGGAGTATTATGATCAGCTACCTTTGAGACCAAGTAGAATTCATTACAGAAGAGTCCAAGATGCATTCTTTGGTCATTTCATGTGTCTATTTGACAAGACCTTACAAAACAACGGAGTATTTGAGGCTGCTTGGAAAAAGGTGAATGAATATGGTTGTCTCTTTCTCCAGTTTCCTACTTTCACCTACACAAGAGTTGGTTGTTTTGAAGATCAGCCATATATGCTTCCAAGATATCCATCAGATAAAATCATTTTAATGGAGCTTGCAAGGCAATTGATGACAGTACATGCACGACAAGCTATACAACATAAAGATGGAGTAAGTATCTCGTCTCATAATCCATTGCAGATTGGGAGATACTCTTTGACAACCACTTCAAAAGCAAAGGTAATGGAAACTAAAATTCAAGAGATCAAATTAAAAAGATTCAAGGCAAGAACGGATTTTGACTACAGAGGAATGAAGGACAAGATAAAGAGAGCTTTCGCACATGTTCATCGCTTTGAAGATATTTGGGTGGATCTTCGAACAGAGGACATCCGTAGAATGGATTATTGCAGGCTCACAATTGAACAAATTATTGATCTTAATCTGACCTTGATCCCAGAAGGAGTGATTGATGATGGACAGATTTTAGATCCAGAGTATGAGGAACAAAGAGTTGTTGACGCTTCTATTCCAGCAATACAATGATCTCATAAGGAATCTAGTTCTATCTTTAATAGATTCCAATCAGTTTTGGCAAATACTAATTCTTGGCTTAAGAGTATAGGTGTCAAAACCATTAAAATCAGAGTTAGTGATGATGATGATTCAGCTGGACCTATTGGATTGAAATCAGAAGTTAGAGACAAATCCAAGGAAGGTGCTTCTTCTTCAGGAACCAGAATTAAGTTAAAAGGCAGCCGTGTTGTGGAAAAACCTTTGGAGAAAACATTAAAAGGGAAGGAAGTTAAAGAGACGCAGATCCAAATCATTGATCAGCAAGAGGGAGATGTTCTTGAATCTCCTACTGTTCTAAGTATGATGTCTCCACATATTGATGCTACACTAGTATCAATATTGTCTCCTATGTCTCAAATTGATAGTGATGTTGATTCTTTCTCAATGGTTTTTCTTTCTTCTATTGCTCCTACGGAAGTTGCTCTTCATACTTCAACTTCATCCACATTAACCACTTCTATGGAGAACATGCATGATAATTTGGAGAATGTTTTTGATGCCAATCCGATGTATCAAATGACATCACAGATGACACTTCCAAAGATAGATACATCAGCTGCAAGTTTTGATTGTTTTATGGCTAATGCTGATCACAATACGCCATCTGAACAAACACTCGTTGCAATTCAAACCAAGACATCTCCTAGGGTAACAACTATGGTACAGAATGAATCTGTTTCTGCACAAACCACAATTGTTGTTTCAAATGCAAATACATTGGATCTTCCTCCATGATTGAGTTCAGTCACTTTAAAGAGAAAGAAACAGGCAATCTCTCCTGATGTGTTTGATTTCCAGCAGTTGAAGAAATCTAAGCCAAAGGTTGCAAAGAAAGCCAAAATGGTTTCACAGGTGGTTGTGGACAGCAATAGGATGAAGTATGCAGAAATAGTTGAACCTCTTGCAGACAAGTCACCAGAAGAGATGCAAGTGTCTGACTACAAATTCACCAGGGTGGATTTGGGTAAACAAACACATGCTAGCATGATGCAAGATGCCCAAAGTTCAGTAATAGTCTTAGCACACAGTTATAATGAACTCTTGGCTAAGAAAGAAAAGCTGAAAGAGGAGAATGCACAACTTGTTTCACTAATTCAAAAGATTACCAAATCTTCAGAGATGGTTGATTCATTGTCTTCCTCTATTTCCGAAGAATGCATTAAACAAATTGAAAAAGTTGGACAAAAAGCAAGGGCAGTTGATTCTTGGGTTAATCAATTGATAAATCAAAGTACCCAAGTGATTAAAAAGGTTCTTGATGTGATGACTAATGTAAAGATAGTAAAGTTGAAACTACGCCAAGCTTCTGACACTTTCAAACAAAGCTTGGAATCTATGGAAAGTGATTTGAAGAGTTGGTATGCTTTGAATGAAGAACATTTGGAAATCTTATGTGCCAATGCAATAATACCAAACAGAGAAATGTATATTGAAATTGAAGAGCTCCTATTAAATAAAACATTGGTATTCAAAGAGCTCATTTCAGATATACAAGCTGCTCAAGAGAGTGGTTGAAGCAGAACAAGATATCATTTCAAACTTTGAAAAGGAGTCTTGAAAGCTAGAGGATCAAAATGGTGAAGTACTTCTTGAAGATGCTATACTTTCGGCATTAACAGCAAAGTTTCATCAGGAGTTAGAAGTTGAAACCTTCACTGTACAATCCATCAACAGATTTGTAGATCATCATACATTTCTTAATAAGATGCAGATTGCATTGGAAGAGCATCAATTGTCAATCATCAAATGTTTTGACACCATCATCAAAACAGTTGTTGTTGCCAAGAACACACAAGGGCCAAATCCTGATGAACTACGAAATTCCATTCATAAATTTCAATGTTTCAAAGATAGCCATGGACATAATTGAAGTGTTATTTAATTTTCAGTTTTGTTCATTTTGGAAAAATTACATGTAAAGGAAGAAATTGTAATTACATGTAATCAAATTACAAGTCAATATAAATTAGGATTGTAATTTGGAATAAGTCTATTGCAAGTATTTGGTGGTTGAGAGAATTTCCCAAGTTAGTTGGGATCCTCCCACCTTTTTCTCATGACTTCTCTCCTATAAATACTTAAGGGGGTCCTTTGTAATCTTTATCTTTTTAGCACTAGAGAGAGAACTCTGCAGAAATTTACAGCAAATAAGTCTTTGAGCTTTGTGTATGTAAACCTAATTTTCAAGCAATACAAAGGAAGGATATAAGGTTTCAAACTTTGTGTTGAATCTTATTGTATGATATTACTATGTTCTTATGTCATAGTGGTACAGTTTTCTGAATTATTCTTGTAATTTCGTGGAGTTATTGTGATAAAACTTTGATCTAATTTCTTGTAGTCTTTGTGCTATAAGTTTGAAAGGTTAAATTAGCTTAATTAGTGATTAGGAGTCGGGAAGAATTATAAGTCTTTGTGCTTGTAATAATTATCATATTAGGTGATTCTTGAATGCATTATACTTACAGACTTTGGGTTGTTATATGTTGCAACTTATTCTTAAATTATCTTTCAAAAAGGGTAGATAGGATCTCAGATTCTCAAGACTTTCTTCTTGGAATTGTTTTCCTGTCCCGAAGGAAGTCACGGAAGTCTTTGTGCTTTCAGGAAACTTCATTTCCTTTCTCTCGATTTTATTGCAAGCTGTTATAAGAGTTTTTCTAAAAGTTATTGTTACTTTTCTGTGAAGAGACAAGAATATAATCTTTCCTGAAACAAGAGGAAAGGTTGTTATTCCATCCATTTTAGTTTTAGTTAGTAAAAAGGGGGAGCCTTCCCTAAATTAGGAGATTATTATACTCGCACACTATGGCTGAAACCACCATTTTGTTAAACCTCACAAGTTTGCAAAATATTCAACCAACACAAGGGACCCCATTTGATTGCACACTCAAGGTTGACAATGTTGTATCCAATCAATCACTGAACTCAAATAGTACTATCGCCACTGCAGAATCATTCTAATCATGAAAATATTGCTCATTTTAAAAGAATGTACTTTCTCCCAATTCAACAACCTGTATGAAAAACTCCTTGTCAATTGGACTCTAAATATATACCCACTCCCTTTTTATCCAAGACCACATAGCAAATCGAGAAGTATTAAATCTAAACCATGCCAATTATATTGTATTATGTAGACGTTTATTCATACGACTAAACTTAGGGAAAAGGTTTGTATGATGTAGGCAGACCATAATCATACAATAGTGCCTTTGTACGACAAAAATTGAAAAACTAGCCCATATAGTAGGGTTGTACTGAAGATGTACTACAAGTGTGAAAATAGGTCATACAATAGTCAAAGGGGCATGTTGTACGATTGGTAGAGGTGTGGTATTCTTTTATTAAAATCAGGTTGTACAATAGTGAGCAATATTTTAGGCCGTACAACAAAGTCAAGAGCTAAAGAATAGAAGTGGGAAGTAGTTAGTACATTGGTACCTTTGGATTCGTACTATGGAGAAAGAATGAGGTTGTATGGCTGAAGGTTGAACTTCAAATCTATTTTTTTAATTTGTCTTTGCTCTACTAATAACTGTTGTATAATGGCAAAATCAGGTGATTTAATCTTTTTTCAAACTTTAACTTTATTAATTTTATTATTTTTTTCGCTCCTCTCAGGTGTGGCCAACCTAGTTTTTTGCACTCTAATTGCAAAAAAAATCTGTCTAATATTTTTCTCTTTTTCATGATTTTGTTGTAAAGTTTATCTTGACAACACATCTGTATTTTGTAAACTCCGGATTAATTTTTTCACTATTATTCTTTGACACATACCTTCATTAATTTTGTGATCTTCAATGAAGTTTGGTGCCTCTATTGGAACTAAAAGTGTCATCTTTTGCAAACCTTGTATTGCATCTGACCCACAAATTGTCCAACTTTTTATTGATCTCTATAGATTCAATAAAATTACAATTTGACAAAAATACCTCATTGTCCTCCATTTTCCAGTAAAATAGGTCATGGAGAGAATTTGTTTAATCTTTTGAACATGACTATAATTCCAAAATCCCTTCATCATTTGGTTCCATCAAACCTTGATCCTGCTTCTTCGTCCATTCTTCTTCGCAATCTAAATTTGTTGAATCCGAGGAAGCTACTTCCTCACTAACTGCTTGGTTCTTCAAATGAGTTATTTAATTTTTGCCCTTGTTCTCAATGGAGATTGTATTAATTTTCTGGTTGTGGTAGACTTTGGCTACTACCAACCAACCTCAACCCAACAATGCGTCGTATCCTTTCTTCCATAATGAAATGACCACAAAATTCAACAAAAATGTTTGGGTTCCAATAATTATCTTTTGGCCCATTAAAATTCCAAGTGCCTTAATACATTGTTGATTTGCACCCAATAGTTGAAAATATGGGGGCCAAATTGTCGACTTGCCTAGACTTCTCCAAGTGTCTTTATAAAGTAGGTTCACACCAAACCCACCATCAACAATTGTATTGGTGAGATTCCTTCCAAGGATCTCCATATTCACCACCATTGGTTTCTTTGTCCTGTTAACAGTCAATAGCATTGGATCAGTCATTTGGTCGCTCAAAAACAAATGTTTAGCTGTTCAGTCTTCATTCTCGCCATATTTCAAATGGGTTTTAGCATGCACCATCTCATTATTATTTGGTACAATAGCCATTCAAAGTTTAGGAATACTTTGTAATAAATCCACTACTTTAAACAGTATGGTACATTAAAGTACTTGCCTTGTAATATTTATACCAAATTGTAATTGATTTGTCATTGTACTTGCATTTGCATTTAAGTGACATCATTCATTAGCCATAGCATTCTCCACTTCAACCCTTACTTCATGAAGCCTTTCTTTTTCTATACATGGGTTTGGGTACTATTGAGGTGATTTTCGTGACCACACCAACACAGAATAAAGTCGCCAACGGCTACTCTATCCTCTCTTCAACAAAGTTTCCTGCATGCTAAGATTGCGAGATAGATCATACATTTAACTCCAAGGTTCCTTTTAATGCGAATAGTCTCAGTTGGCTTGATGTGATTTTGCTGGTATTTCAAGGGGACTTACACAATTGTTCAACAGTTGACAACAGACAGCGGACTAAAGGCTTTCATGTAATTCGAATTATTTGGCAAGTGAGCACAAGTTTCCTAATCCTAACCAGAAATGAACTGAAATTAAAATGAGTGTAGGGCCTAAGAATTTTATGTTCTATCTAATGCAAGATATGTGGAGTTCGACTTTGTCATGTCCCCTTCTCAGTGACATCTCTCGGAGCACAGGATTAGCCTATCATACGACCCTCGTAGGCTGATAGACTGGATAGAGGGTCACGTTGGAGCTTGGCTCAGCTTCAGTTGGCAGAGTTTGATCAGTTGGCTTTCGTTTGGGCTCGATCGGACACTTTTTGCATAAGTTGCTATTTTTAGCAGTTTTGGCAGTCAGAGTGGGACCCCTGCAATATATGGATGAATTAGGTTCAGAATCATGCTTGGTCGATGACTTGACTCGAGCATCGGATGAATAATGAGGGAGATATTAATATTTAATTGAATTAATTAAATATTAATTATGGAGATTATAATATAAAGTTATAATATTTAATTATAACTTAAGTGATTTTGATAAAGGGGTCGCCCATCATCAGGGAGGGGCCAATTGACAATTAAATTTATCATAAAAATATTTGGCTGGAGACTATTGAAAATAATAAAATAAAAAGTGCGAATTTTTAATGATTCCCTATTTTGGTGGAAATCGCACTTTTGAGGGTATAAGCTATTTTGCATTGAAAATCGAGCCATTATGCATATTGAGTTATTGAAAATTGATCAAGTTTGGTCTGAGCAAGAAGCTTTAGGATTTCAGTCTCGAATTCATTGGGGAACGAGCCATCTCCATTGAAAGCAGTTCAGAGGGTGTGAGATATCACCTGATTTATTGCCAGATAAGAGATTTCTTCATTCAAGAGAAATTACAGAGCATCACAGATCATCCATCTTCAGAGGTTTTGTTCAGGATTTCATTCAGCAGGCATATATTCATCTTGGCGCCTATTTCTATTGATATCTGGAGGTTCTTGGGGAAGCCGTACCGTTTATTTATGCTGCTGCAGCCGTACCATCTGCTGACAGGCCGTACCACCATTAATAAGGGCGTATTTTCTCTTTGAAGAAAATCGCTTGCTTTTGGGTCAGTCTGCCTCTGCTATCTTGGGCGCCTATATCCCTGGCACTATTCTGGATCTTCTGAAGGAGGGAGAAAGTAGTTTTATAGCAGCCGTACCAGTTATTTCCAGTTGTTGATTACCAGGTTCTTTTATTAAAATATTGTCATTTCCTTATTGCATGCTATCAGATCTTTATTGTATTGATTCCATTTGAACGATAAAAGATGCGCATTCAGTAGAACTTGAATTTCCTATCTATATTGGCAGTTTAGGATTTTATTTGAATTTATTACCTATTGTATGCAAAATGGCATTCTTCATTATTTATGCAAAAACACACAAAAACATCAGAAAACACAAAAACAAACAAAAATCAGTCAGATTCATAAAACGGGGAAACAAGAGGTTTCTACAGTGGTATCAGAGCTAAATCCTGCCATCCTAAGGGTTTAGCAGTCTTATGCAGCCAGAACAGATTGGCTCTCACAGGTATTACACCATGACGTTACTCAGTTATTGAACAAGTTTGAAGCGGTGACGGAAACATACTGGTAGCGAATAGCAGTGACGAGACAGATATACCTAGAGACAGTCCACTAATAGCAGTCCCGAGCAGTCACCGGTTTGCGTACTTTTCGAGAGATCTTCGTGCGAGGTCAACGGTGCGATGATGTGTTACAGCGGATTGGCGGTAGCACCCGGTGGTACTCCGAGGAGACCGTCACCACATCGTGACAATGAGAGGAGTGAAGCAGGGTCTTGCAGGGCACCTAGGACAGCCTCACGGACAGAAGACAGGCCTACCAGGCCTACATTTGTGAGACAGGAGGCCGAGGAGGTCTTGGCAGGTGAGGAGCATGAGGAGCTGTTCGCTGATACGCTTATGGCAGCGAACGAGGAGTGGGAGTTGGTACCACCAGAGGTCAGAGAGCGGATCACTTTTGACCTTTATTACGTGAGAGCACCACGAGGAGGTGGCAGGGATTGGGAGACCTAGATACCAGAACAATGACCTAAAACATGCAACTAACAGGCTTAATCTGGCGATGTTCAATGGTAGTGGTAAGGTGACAGCTCAGGCATGGATTAGTAAGCTGGACACATTTCTTACATTACGCCCGATGGCTGAGAGAGATGCTATCCGATATGCTACATTGCATCTCGAGGGAGTGGCTTACGATTGGTGGCACCACGGTATGGTGACGTTACAGCATGACAGGATCACTTCATACCAGGAGTTCGTAGACAGATTGGTTGAGCGGTTTGATAGAAAGGATCCAGAATCCTACTTCAGAGACTTAGCTCAGTTGAGGCAGAGTGGCAGTTTGGAATCCTACATTGGTGACTTTCAGAAGTTATCAGTCATGGTTCCGAACATTTCTGAGAGGAGATTGGTAGTACTCTTCATGGAGGGTTTGACAAAACCACTGAGAGGCTGGATCAAAGCCTTTGATCCTCCTTCATTAGGAGGCTGATGAAGAAAGCCACAGAAACATGTGGAGTTAAACTGCATCTGTAGATTCAACTCGGGAATAATTCATGTCTTTGAGATAATAGGAGGTTTTAACAAAGCAGAGGACAAAATCTGATTTTAACAAAGAAAAATCAGACTTTAAGAGCGATTCAAGGAGGTAAATCAGCAGCCTCCACCTTTGGATGGTAGGCCCTTAATGACCCTGCAGGGGAGAAGCTGCACTTCTGCAAGAACCCCTAGCCAATCACGGGTGTCCTCTAGGGCCTGGGGGCAGGCAAATGGAGTGTAATGTATGAGGCGTGCCTCCCAGGACAGAATCAGAAAATTCAGTGTAGCGGGAGTTAGAGGATTGAAATTGAGGCTGGAAACCTAGAAGCAGAGGCGAGCGAGCCCGGGAGGTGCTTATCTAGCATACAGTAGGAGGGCTCTTTCAGGATTCGTGGTGTGTTGGCAGGACAGAGGGTCATTACCCTACTTGATACAGGAGCCACACATAATTTCATAGATGCTAGATTCGTTGAGAGACGCGGACTCATCATTGAGGAGTTCGAGGGCATTAGGGTTACTGTGGCTGATGGATACACTTTGAGGTGTGAACGCATGATAAAGGATCTCCCTTTACGCCTGAACAATTATGAGTTCAAGGCTGATTACTATGTGGTTAACATGGGAGACATTGATTTGGTCTTGGGAATGAAGTGGCTTCATTCATTGGAGGAAGTCACTCTTCGTCTCAAGGACATGGAGATCCGTTTTGATGTTGATGGGAAGACACACATACTAAAATCAATACGGGACAGCAACATCAAAACAATTTCTTTTCGTCGGATGGAGAGGCTCATGCGTCACGACATGGTAGAGTGGGCTGCCGAGTGCACTTTAGCACCTATACAGGAGGGACAGCATAAGACAGAATATCATCCGGACATCCAGCAGTTGAGAGTCAAGCATGATAAGGTGTTCAGTGATATTCCACCAGGTAGACCTCCAGACAGGGGCATAGAGCATATTATTGAGCTTGAGGAGGGCGCTAAGCCCGTGATGATTACACCATATAGACATCCTAAACGGCTGAAGGATGAGATCGAGAAAACGATCAAGGAGTTACTTGCTATGGGTCACATTCGGCCTAGCAAGTCACCATTTGCTTCTTCAGTTGTATTGGTTAAGAAGAAGGATGGAACATTGCGCATGTGTATCGATTATAGAGTCCTGAATAAGAGGACGATCAAAAACAGGTATCCGATACCGCGCATAGATGAGCTTATTGATGAGCTCCATGGAGCATGTTACTTCACCAAAATTGATTTACGGTCAGGGTATCATCAGATTAGGGTCCGTGAGCAGGACGTAGAGAAGACTGCCTTCCGATGTCATTGTGGGCACTTCGAGTTTATAGTGATGCCATTTGGGCTCACTAATGCGCCAGCCACTTTTCAGTCTACGATGAACAGGGTTTTTCATTCACAGCTGAGGAGATTTGTGTTGGTCTTCTTCGATGACATCCTTATATACAGCAGGACATGGCAGGAGCACTTGGCTCACCTGGAGACCTGTTGAGTATCTTGGAGAGGGAGTCCTTGTACGCCAAGGAATCCAAGTGTGACTTGGGGATGACCGAATTGCTATATCTAGGTCACATTATCAGTGCAGATGGAGTGCGTATGGATCCTGAAAAGATCCGCGCCATGATTGATTGGCCTACACCGGCAAACCTGACACAGTTGAGAGGATTTCCACCGGTTTGTGTCAATGGATTCTCTGTGGAATTGATGAATGGTGCGGCTGACAGCAAACCCTATGACAGATTTCTTGAAGAAGAGGTGCATTTATTTGGACTCTGAGCAGGTGTTGAGGTTTAGAATGATGAGCCACATGCCTTGTTTTACTTTTCTGCAGGACTTCTGAAGCCTTTTGAGCTTGGTCGATACATCGGTGAGGGCATTGGTGGGCGTGCTTATCTGAGGACAAAGCACCGATTGTATACGAGGTAGAAAACTTCAGAGGGCCGAGACTTTTATACTTATATATAGTAAAGGAGATGCAGGTATGCATACCTTAACAAATTTCAACAATATCTAGTTGGCAACAAATTTTTGCATTAAAACCATCATGTGATTTAGGAACCTTTATACTTCTTGGAGACCTTGAGATCTCAATGATAAAACCGGCGAAGTGGGTCGGTAAAGTTCTGAAATATGATTTTGATATCTGTATATCAAAGGGTACAAAAAACGTGGTATACGAGCCAATTTTTTTTGTTTTTTCAATTAACAAATTACAAGCAATGCACCCGTTAAGGTTAGATGAGAAAACCAAAACGTGCAAGAAAACAACTCTAACCAGAATGGCGCCGATGATGGCGAGCATTGGTCAGAGGATCTAAATGAGACTGCTTCAACTGTAACTCTAACCAGAATGGCACCGCTGAAGGTGAGCATTGGTCAGAGGGTCTTCTATTCTAATTGCAGAAAGGAACTCAACGTCAAGTATGTGCTACCCAATCCAATGCGGAGTGAGGGGCGACCATATGACGGAGTGAATACAAAACCAATGCTAAAAGATAAATGCTGAGAAATGAAACTACTCGACACCCAGAATGTGCTTGCTACCCAGAGTAGGCAGTAGCTACCATAGGGCGGAGTTCTAGCTATTACAATAACTTGATTGAGATTTAGAATTACAACCAGATTTAAACAAGCAAGAATGACTGCTAGTACTACTGGTCAGTTTACAATTCTGACTTCACAAGCCTGCCAAGATGTTAGAGCTAAGAAATATGAATCTTTACAATACAAATGGCGATCTCTTGGCTGAATTCAAGAAGCCACATCAAAAAATTACAAAGATTGGATCTGATATTTCTGTTTTCCTGTTTCTCTCAAATCTGCCTTTTTACCAGCAAAACCAGCATACTAAGAATTGATACAATTGCTCATACCTTTCTTATAATCCTCTCAAATTGCCTAAAATCAGATTCAAAAGATTACTATGACAATGGCGCTCACTCTAGATGCTTAACCCAGTCCCAAAATGCAACTATAATATAAATGCACAAATCCCAAGGCTAGGAAAAGTACGGCCTAGCTGAAAGAATTCGATTTGACTTTAAAAATTGAATACACCACATTAAAATCTGTTATTTGAGACAAATGATCGCCTCCCCTAAACAGTGATATGAATGCAATACCCAGAACTTATTTTTTTTGTCTTTTACAAGATATGAATAAATCATGCAATCTGCCGTATTAAATGAAGCTAAAAGCTGCAACACTAAAATGCCCAAAACAGATTTAACAATACAAAACGGAACACAAATGAATGTACTAAGATGCACTCACAAACTAGACTAAGAATCACCACTTGATGTTGTCTTGCAAACACGAAGCGATGCCCAATGCTAGGAGGCCTTCATTCCTCGAAGCGATTCCAGAGCCAATCCGGCAGCATAACAATATAGTCGTCCAAAGATGAAGAAATGATGCACAAGACTCCTTTTTATAAGTTCCGTTTGACTTCACGAAACCCTAAAATCCAACTCAAGCTCAAACCCTAACTTTTCCTTCAATAAGGCGTCCTTTTCACCTTTAGCTCAATAATCATATTTTAATTAAAACAGCACCTTGATAAATGCGCCCACATTAATTTC
>VDFB02144090.1:0-65239 GCA_007258455.2 Sequoia sempervirens
GTTTTAACATATTGTTTACTTTATATGAATATGCAAGATATAGTAGATTAGGCATTTGGATCTTCTCAATTGATAGTTATGCTACCCATTGAACAAAATGTGTCAATAGATTCACATGATCATATGGTAATTTATGCATACTAAAAATCATTTTTATTGTATTTACTATATATATTTAATTAAATTTATTTTTATCTAAAAGTTTATACTTTCAAGTTTAAATATGTTTAATTATATCAAAATTTCTAAATAAATTTAAATCTAATTTCAAGTTTCTTGTACTCTTTTCCAGCATGATGTAGGTACATCTAGTTGACATGGAACAAAGAGGAGACTTGATATGACCGATTACCTTGATAGTTAGATGGTTTTAAATTTTATGGACTATAGATCTCTAGAGTTTTATTTAAATATATGTGTTGGACTTGACATATACATCTTGACATATTAATTTTATGGACTATTTGTAGTTTTATTTTTAACATGTTATTATCATATTTGTGTTTATTATATCAGTTGACTTTAATACATGATGATTAATATGCAGTCAATTATGATCATGTTATGTTCATTTTGATGATTATATGCACTCATGTATGTATAGATATAAATTATCTAATTTTCAAGTAATACATGCACTATATAAATTCTTATCTAGAATCAAATTATATATATATAATTTATCACATGGTTAGGTGACAAATTAAAACATTCCTTAAATAGTTTAGATAATATGTACATAATAAATTAAGGACAGGTAATTTTAACTATTTTCCAATTCTAGCAAATATTTGAATCAATAAACAAAAATCTATCTCCTTGTATGTATAAAATGTATAATCTATGCAATTGAAAAATTATATGCAATGTGGTAAATACAAGACATGAAATGTATAATCTATAAAATTGGAATGAGATATTTAAAAAGTGACCAATAAGCTCATTGAAGTTCATACATCGAACAAACATATATAATGTATATTGATGTTTAACACAACTATATAACATGATGAAACATATATGTGCATGTAGATACAATTAAAGCTTATCAACTTTTACATGAAGACCAAAAATTGATATTTGTAAACATAGTCTCTTGATAAAATAATTTTTTTAGTGACAATCACATGGTAGACCATCTTGATGAGAACCTACAAAAATAATTAATGTAAGTTACAAACTAACTATAATTTTTATGAGTCATTTAAGTAAAAAATTCATGCGAGAAAAGAATAATATATAGTAAATTCCATTCAAATTCAAATGATGTTTGCCATAGGATGGATTAAGGGGACCTAAGAGGGTGGATTAAGGGGAGTTGATATAATGACTTAAAGGGATGTAAGAGAGTGGATTAAGGGGATGAAAGAGGGTGGATTAAGGGGAGTTGATAGAATGACTATATGGGATGTAAGAGGGTGGATTAAGGGGAGTTGATAGAATGACTTAAAGGGATGTAAGAGAGTTGATTAAGGGGATGCAAGAGGGTGGATTAAGGGGAGTTGATAGAATGACTTGAAGGGATGTAAGAGGGTGGATTAAGGGTAGAAATACAAGGATATGGATTAAGGGGTCCTAAGAGGATAGCTTAAGGGGTGTTGAGAAAGTGACTTAAGGGGATACAAGTGGATGGATTAAGGGTAGATATATGAGGATATGGATTAAGGGGTCCTAATAGAATGGCTTAAGGGGAATTAATAGAGAGACTTAAGGGGATGCAAGAGGATGGATTAATGGTACATAAGAGGATGGCTTAAGGGAATATGAAATCAATTATAAATTTTTTATAAAATTACAATGAATTAAATTTAGTTTTATATTTATACTATTAATTAAATGTATCTAGAACCATATACATAGTTACATGTCTCTAGATTTGAATTCCATTTTAATATATGTATCTCCTCTCTTTTTTGTAAAGCATTTAATTTTGGGAGACCTGAAACAAAAAATGATATAAAACTTCAATTAGGAAATGACTATTAAAGAAATATATATATATATATATATATATATATATATATATATATATATATATCAATTAAATATATATACCACTATTTACTTACCAATATTTATTTACTTTGTTGTACCATCTGCATCCTCTCTTTTTTGTAATGCATCAATGATTGTCTCATGATCATCCATTGAAAGTGTCCATAAAACTTTACTAGCAGGCCTCCCTTGATATCTAACTAGTTTTATATTGGTTGCCAAAATCAAGTGTGAATAATATATAATCTTCTTGTGTCTTTCATAATCTTCAAATGCAGGCAAGCCATTCTTTCTCATCAATTATTTTCGAAGCCAGGTGCCAACAACAACCACTAAACCAATTGGATACTCAAAGTTGTCATCATCCACTCTAGGATGTACTAGGGTATGTGCAGAATCATCATGGAAAAAATAGGCCCTTAAGTGGCAAAAAATTTAGAAAAATCAGAGTTAGGCAACTTGATTTAAAAATTTGAATAAGTTATCTCCATATTTCAAAATATAAGAATAGAATCAGAAAGCAAAATGAATATACTTAAACTAGGTCTTTTGAAAAACGATTTTAGAAAATGAAATTCTACTAGTAATTAAATTGTGAAAATAAGAGAAAATCGTTCTGACTAACTTAACCACAATAGAAACATAATATTTTTTTATAAGATTTTATGGTAATTAGATGACTCATGTCAGATGGATATATTTTATAATACCATGCAAATAATTAATTTGCGAATTTTTATTACAATTTAAAAATATATAAAACCATATGTCTAACTAATTTTAACTTGGTCAAAACTTCCATGAAATCTATTTTTATTTTTAATCCCACAAGATAAGGAAGGGTCATGGAAGCCGTTTTAGATCCAAACATCCTGATATCATTTGTGTTATAGATTTTTTTAATCAGCCTATCAATAAGGACTTTAGCCTTAATTCAAATAAAAAATGAAAAATAATTATTTATTAAATTCAAAGTAACACATAATTTATATTGGTGGAAAGATGAGAATCTCCTTTAAAAACCCTTTTCATTTCATCAATTTTGGGTAAAAAGAAAGTCGTCAGCCACATGGGCCATCATATCACTTACATATTGCCACTTTTTGGCCCATCATGATCCTGTACATACCCACCAACTTATGTTTTCTCTCAGCACATCTAGCCAACTAGTACTCGGTCTCCTCTTCATTCCCCTCAGGTGCAACAACAACATACACATGTCCTGCAAAAATAAATAAAAAATTCAATAAAGAGTGACTTATATTTAATTCACATATATTAAACATGCATATTGTATATAAGATTCAACTCAATAAATAATGTACCTTCTTGTACAAGATCTGAAACATGATCATAATCATTTGATGTGAACACTTGATTATCTTCAATTGTTGTTTTGTGTTGAACATGTGTCAATGTAGGCATTAAGGCTCTTTGTTGCCATTGTTTGACCCATTCCGTATTTTCACATGCCTCCCAATCACCTACAATACACAATTGAAAAAAGAACGCCAACTCCCTTGCCCATATTGTCCATGTGTTTGCATTCAAACTCTTAAACGAATGGCATTTTGCAGATCCATTAATTGTTTCACAATCTTGTCAAGAAAAAATATCCTTTTCTTCAACTAACCAAATGAAGCGTCGAATTATTGAGCTCTCACTTGTTCTTGTAGATAATTTGGTATTGCGCCAATCTACAATTGCACGTGCATCTCTAAATTTCACAGCAACCTCAAATTTTAGTTGCTCTCTAGCAAGAGCTCTTTTCACACATGCACCTGCTCCATCGTATTCTCCCTTACCATGACCTACTTCAAAAAAACTCTATATGTGCTGGATATTATTTTCTTTATGAAGTCTACATAACCAATAAAACATTCTAGCATTTTTGAATTGACCCGTGCAATTATTTGACCATATGAGATGTTCTAGCATTTGAATTCCTCTCTCTTTTAAATTTTTATAAAATATATCAAAACAATATTGAACAAAATCGGATAAATGTAATCGATTATCACTTACATAAAAATGGTACTCTCTCAAAAAAATTCTATTATCTTCTGTACTATCATCTGTATGTCTATAAACAATGTGAACAAATATAGCTACTTGCACTAAATTATAATACTATGATTGAATTTCTTCTTGTGGAGTAAGAGTATAATTTTCAGCAAAATCAACAACTAACAATATAGTTCCAATTGGGAATGTGTTTTTACATAAGCGGAATTGATTATCAAGCCAATGAGTATACTGAGAGTGTTGAACATATTTAGGTACAATATTATCTTTAAATTCATTGATAAATGCATGCACACTAAATTTTTCCACAATTAGCTCACAATGTTTTCTAGTTTTTCCATCTTTTAAAGAATACTCAACATTTTTAAATTTTTTTACGTCCACTAATTGTTGTCCAAATTCATCTAAACTACTTTCATGCATACATTCTCCTAATAATGGAAAGTTACCACATTTATCACATTCTCCAGAAATACATGCTTTTAAATAAAATAAATTTCCATTAGAGGGTTCACAAAACAAACCTACAATAAAATCTTTGATTCTTTTAGGTGGCATATGAATACCACAAATGTCCTGCATAATTTGGTTAGCATGCAAAGTGCATCGTATATATCAAAAAATATCATAATAATAATGAAATTGTACATGGGTCTTACAAAAACAAGAGATTTGTTGCTTATTAATTCTAACATACCAAGGTTTACTGTACTTTTCAAATGGTCTTTGACTTATATTAATATTCAATGGTAAGATTGAAGAATCTTTTTTTTTTTTATATAATTCAGTTTGAGTCATATCTAAGAGATGCTTTGGAGGAGGTTCATGAATTTTGGAACCCACCCTTAATTTAATATATCTCAATGCTAGGTGATACCTTGTAATACTGCCAAATTTTTTGATTAAAGATTTGCACTCATTATTAATTTATGTCCTGATCTGTGAGTCACCACAAAATCCAATACTAACAAATGGTACTTTCAGTTTTCTCTTCTTTAGCAACTCTCTATCAAAGTTCTGTGGATTTACTTCCTTATACACTTAATAATCTTATTTAACATTCTTTATTTGAAGTCACAACTAGAGTCGCTATATTGCATGGCTTGTTTAGCACTTTAGTCTTTGATCAACTTTTCACTCTATAAATCACAGAATTAGCAACACTAGATATGACTTGTTCTATTGAATCATCTTTCTTTTCTGGTTTTACAAAGCACCTAATTTTTTCATCACTATTCTTATTTTTGACATTATCATCAATTGCACCATGAGTTGACATTGGAATCCTAATTTATTTCTATAAAAAACATTTTATATATTCTATTTCCATAAGTTCTAATTTGTCTCCAAGAAACTTTACCATCAATTTTATCTAGCACATCTCTTTCAATTGTAAAAAAAATATTTTCAGGTTCATCCATACAAGGGGTTTTATTTTCATTCACACAAGGGGTTTCATTTTCATTTTCAAATATAAAAAGGATTTCATTTACATTTTCATTAGTATGAGGGATTTCATTCTCTTTTGCATTCTCATAAGATATAATTTAATCTTTTTTTTGTGCATTTTGCAACCCGAAACGTTGATAATATTAATGGTGTGCATCCAACTCTTATCAGAAGCAATAACACATCAATATTATCAAAACTTGGGCTTGAACACACACTTGATGTATCACACAGCATTTTCCTATCATTGGGAGGTGATCGAAGACATACCTGAAGTTTTTGTATAGGTACTTATTTCCATATCATTCAGTTGAAGGAAGGCAGAAGGTTTATTCCATAATCACTTTTATTAACATGCACCGTTCCACATTTGCATCGTCCATTGATTTCACTATTCAGCCTCTCAACATTCTTTTTGAACGGATGTCAAAATTTTCATCATGAATAATTTCTCTCTGTCCCTTTGCCTTTTCTCCATCTCTATTTGCTCCAATTCTTTTGGGGTGTCATTAACTTTCACTTCTTTTCGGCTCAAGCTTATCACCCAAGTTACCAAACCCTCTTTGATGACAAAAAAATGATTCAAATTCAACCTATTTTCAAATTGATATCTCCTTCAAATATTCAAACAAAACTATGTAGTATGAAGATCCTTTTTTCTTTAAACTCTGAAGTACAAAAACATCATGAATGCATACAAAAAATCACTTTTTCCAAATATTCTTGTAAAAATTTCTTGTACTTGATTACACTTTCGAAAATTCAACCCACACTTTGTCTCTTCGAACAATTTGAATAGAATATGCCCTACACAAGACAAATTTGTAATAAAAAATGCAAAAAATGGCGCTTTCGGTTTGTATTGCAGAAAATGTGTTTTATCAGTATTTATCAAATTAGAAAATGTACAGATCAAAATGCGACGTAGTTATGAAATACATAATGATACCTCACCAATGAGTAATTATAATGTAGAAGAGAAACACTATTAATGCTTCATTTAAATACGACGTTGTTTTATTTAAGTAACATGTACATGTTTTAGTGATGTACGTTATTTGAAAACTTGATTTCAAACTCATGCAGCTTGGTTTTGTAGTGCTTATAACCAAGCCTTAGCTTGACTGGTAAACTAAACCTATGTAGATTAGAAGAAGAAGGTCCAACTTTGGCAATATGGCTGATGACTTTTTTTCTCGAATCAATCGTATAAAATTAAAACCCATTAGAGAATACAATGTCTACTTTCTAAATATATAACTTTTGTTAAGATTGGATTATTTTTTCTATTTTTTAATTAATTTCTAAGTAAACTAGTCCTTAAACTTGAAATATTAGGTTTTTTTGGTTTTTTAATAACTTTTTATTGGTTAAGTTTCTTGTAAAAAAAATCATATGGCATCAAACTTCAGATAATTCTCACATAAAGAAAAAAAAGATTCAAAATGTTTAGTTGAACTAATTATGTTGTTTGTAATACATTGATTTTTTAAAACAATAATTACACACAAAAAATTCATAAAAAAACGCAAAAATTACAAAAAAAATTCCACATCAATCTTCATGTTGTTAGCTCTCTTTTCCCAAAAGGAATTAGTAAAATACTTTTATTTGGATCAAAAAGTGGTGTCCATACATGTGCTTGGTATGGTAAAAAAAAGGACTTTTAAAAAGTGGTTTTTATAGATCCCTATCAAAATTTAATTTCTATAATTTGGGTATTTGAATAATTTACATATTCGGAAGCTAGATTAAAAATTATAAATTTCATAATACTGACTTTTTTTAAGATTATTGTTTAAGTGCCTCAAATTTTCAGTCCAAGTGTGACAAATTCTAAAAATCAGCAAAAACACTTCCACTTTTTGAGCTTTTTGTGTACCCAACTTCTTGCATCAACCCTCACGAAAGGCCAAAATTGTGATAACACAAGCACCACCAAATGCAATAAAAGATGGAGGAGATAGAATGCAAATCTCAAGAATGGGATCATGTGTGAGAACACCAAAGTTCAGATAGCCAAAATTCTCCTCAAAATCATGATGCACACAAGAAATATGATCAATAACCGAAGGATCAAAAACATCATCAAAAGAAAAAATTTCAAAGGTGTACAATGAAGATGAATGATCAACTATATTAGTAGAAATAATCTCTCTACTCTTCAAGTCTCTAATAATAATTAAATTAGGATTAAATTCCACAATCCTCCCTACTCCACCATGGGTAATCTAATAGATGAAAAGAATATTGTTTCAAAAATGAGGCACACACAAAACATCATTGAAAGTACCCACCCCAATGTCAATAGATCCATTCCCGATTGCATTCATGTATGTAGTCTTTCCTATCAAAATAGGTGACATAGTACAAGGCTCAAAAGAAGAGAATATAGACTGTGAAGAATACATATGTTGAGTTGCTCCTTAATCTAGAAGTCATCTCCCTAATCCAAGACCTATAGAAGAACAAAGAGGTTGTCCTTATTAGATTATTTTGAAGAAGAAAAAATTGATGTATACATTTTGGAAGGTAGATCAATATGATTATTTTTAAGAACAATCCATCAATATCCTTCTTATAATAAGAATGTTCATCATGTCCAAGCTTCTTGCAATATGAACAAGTATGATTCTCCTTATTAGATGATTTCTCTTCGAAAGAATATTTATTTTGTGCTTGATTTGAATGTGGATTTTTCTTTGATTTATTTTTTTCCCTTATTAGAATGTTCTGATTGTTTCACCTAACTAACCAACAATGCCTGAGATTTAGGCAACTTTGTGAGACCCATAGAAATAAGCTTTTTGTTTCTAATTTAATAACATGTCAAAAAAAAAATTCAAATGATGGTGTAGTATATATAGACCCCATAGTTAACCTATGAGTATGAAAGATAGAAACAAAAGCTACATAATTAGGACCAACTTTGTTCAATGCATTATAGGCCAAATGAATGTCCTTTTTATCAATTCCACATGCTTTACATTGTTATCTTAGATCATTGACCTTAGTGAGGAAATCCTAGATGTTGTTAAAGTTATTAGGATCAAAGATCATCAATTCATTATCAATTTGATAGCCTTTTACTTCATCTGTAATACCATACAATGCTTTCAATTTATTCCAAGCTTCATGAGAATCCTTACATGATTCAATTTGAAACAATGGATTTTGAGAAAATAAGCTATGAAGACGTCCAAAATCTTTAGTATGTTCAATCATCTATTGTATCTTCTTATCATCAACTTTAGGTTCAAGTACCTTATTCTCAACATATTGAGAGTGACCTTGATTCATTAGAGAACTCCATGCAATTTGATGAAAAGTTGAATATTTGTATGATATTAACAAAGGAATCTTAGAATGATCCATGGAAAATAAGACCACAAGAAAATATATTTAAAGAGTGCACCAAGAGACCACCCCCTCCTCAAATCACTCAATCAAGTATCCCCCAAGATTATGATTTAGCACTTTATATGTAGTGCGATTACAATGCCAAAAATTCTTTCTAGAGTTTATAATGCCAAGATGGAGTAAATATGAAAAAATACAAGAATATCTCAAAGTGAGATCTTCAAACTGAAATTACAATTTTCCAATATGATCTAGATTGAAAATGAAGCCTTTATGAAAGGACACATTTTTTCTAGGTGTCAGAATCTCCAAGTTATCAACTAAAATACAATTATGCACAAATCTGAATAAAAGATACCTAGAGATGGATTTGGAAAAAGATCTTGGATAGAATTTTAGATCTCCTCATACCTTTCCGACATCACAAAAATTGGATAAAGAAGCAAACATTTATGAGATTGAAAGTCCAAATGGGATATTTGACTTCAAACAACAATAAATTTCACTAGCAGCTAGATATGATAATGAAACTTGCACTACTAGAAAGTACACAAAAGCAACTTTCCATAGATATCTTGTTTGTGAAAATTGACTTTTGGATCAAAAGTTAAGTTTTTTTTTTTTTTTATAGGCTGAATTTAACCTGTAGTGATGACCCTCCTAGAATTTTTTTTTTCTTCCAAAAATCAAATTCATCTAAAATGGAAAAAAATATATAAAAATAGGGGTTTTGGAGCCATATAAATGCAATGAAACTATCTATTTAGGCCATAACTTCTCCAATAAAAGGTTGTTCACCACATCTAAGCTTCAAACCCTATTTTGCAACTATATCATACAATGACCAAATTGAGTGAAACAAGAGATAGATTTGACTTTATTGGGCACTCTAAACTCAATAGTGAGCTTAGATTTACACCAACATGCTCCAAAATGAACCTGTAATATAAATCCATAAATAGAAAACCTTAAATCTCTAGTATTTCTATTAAGTTTCTTTATTCTCCAAATCATCATATGTTGCAAGAGAAGAACATACTCAAATTTTCAAGATCCACCGAGATTTGCAGCCTTGCATTAACTCAAGCACAAACCACCCTCAAAATTTGAGAAGAGGATTTTTAGATCTAAAGCTTTGGTACCATGTTAGAGTCACTCAAGGACTCAAGCCTCCAAGATCACCTAGAAAACCAAAAATAACCTTCTACAAGAGAGAAAACAAAGAGCATAAATTTGCAATAATGGATGAAAGATAATATTAGATCAAATGTGAGCAATACACAATGCACAAGATTGCAATAGAATTGAATGAAATGAATTACAAATGAGAACCCCTTGGTTATATAGCCACGATGAGACATAGGATTAGATAGGACTATGATGAGTTTCTTAATCCTATGCCATGATACAACTAACTCACCAACTATTAAATGACCTAGGAAACAAGAATTAAATGACATGATAAGATAAGATAATATCACATAACCCCTAAGACTTCTAGGAGAATTCCTAGGACCTAAGTCGACTTAACATATAAATAGAACCTATAAGAGAATTAGATAGGTAAAATAGGTCTATTTACACCAACAATCCTGTTTTAATTACTCAAATATTTAGCTTACATTATGCCACACTAATCACTATTATGATTCATGAGTCTCCATCCCACTTTAGCATTAAGAGCCTTAATCATGTTTGTAGTTTATGTAATCCAACTCATCATAACTCCTAGGAAAAAAAAATTTATCCCAAGGAATAAGAGATGTCCTTTGTTCATCTTCAATTCCTAAAGAAAAAAAATATTCTCTAAATTTGGTCCACTTATTATGCATATACCCAAGGTTATGGAACTTTTGATAATTTTAAGTTTACTCACAAGAATTATGAGACAACCCTTTCAAGTAATAATTTCCTTTGAATTATTTATAGAAGGTTATTCCAAGTATGATTAAGGATTCTACTTGAGCTTGGAGACATTCCCAAATAGGTGGTTGCTAGCTTATTAATTTTGCACCCAAGAGTAGTAGCATTTGTATTTTATAAAGATTAGCTAGTATTGGAAAATAATAGCTTGTTTTAATCCATATTATTTTTTCCCAAAGGCCACCAATTAGAATAAGAGAATGTTCTTCCACTTCTTAGTTTCCATGATAGTTTTTTCCCAAGTAAAATTATATCATGAATAGAGGTAACTAGGATCAATAGAGGTAGCTAGTTTATGTTGGGAAAATGTGTCTCAACCTTGCAATTAAGGACTTAATATTGATAAGTGTGAGGGGGGGAGGGGGTGAGGGGGTACCCCCTTGCGGGATCTGGGGGATCATCCCATAGTGGGGATTCTGGGGGTCATACACCCTAGCAAGGGTTTGAGGGTGTTGCCCCCAAAAGCCACATTTTATGTATATTTTATTATTGTAAATTTGGATTGTTCTTCATTAGGTTTTAGATCTAATGGTAGATATTTTTTTAGCTTGTCTTTCCTTAGAAGGTAAACCTATTTTATGAGGGCATTATATTACAATTGTGCATTGTTATGTATTCTAAGATTCTGATAGTGTTCATGTTGCCTCTAGATCTCTAGTTGTTGATACTCCTATAAGAAGCTTGCTCTACAAGTATATTGTAATTTGTGATTTTTGAATAGTATATTGGGTAGCTTTTTGAGTGTAGGGTTTTTCTCTTGAAAATGTTTTCTCCACATAAATCATTGTGTTGTGGTACATTGCATGATATTTATGTATATTTTTGTTTAAATTTCTATAACTGTTGTAAAGATTTGTAAAGTTTTGCATTACCCTCCTCTCAAGATTAGTGTAGGAATTTGTTCTACTACCTTAACTTACTTACAATTTAAAACCTTGAAGATTTCCATTACTGATACCTTTAGATATATTCCTCCCAAGAACTTCAATGAGAATAGTAAAGAGATAAGGAGATAGGGGATCCCCTTGTCTTATTCTCACTTTGGAAGAAAAATAACCATTGGATCTACCATTTATAATTACCAAATGCATAGGAATTGTGAAGAAACCCTTTAAAATATTTAATATTCTCCCATTGAAATTATTTTTTTGTAAAAAATTTATCAAAAAATCCCAAGTGACCTTGTCATAATCTTTTGAGATATCTCACTTAAGAGCCATTCTTTCCTTCTTACTTTATCTTATCAAATGAAAGATTGCATGAACTAATATGATAACATCCAAGATATATCTTCCCAAAATAAATACGTTTTTAGTTTTTATGGATGATCTTATCTAGGAAAGACTAAATTCACAACACCAATAGGTTTGGAAGAAAGGTTGTAAATCATGTTTCACAACTACAAGTTAACAGGCTAAAATTCCTTAAGGTTTTTAGCACCAACCTTCTTAGGGATAAGAACCAAGAAAGTATTTTTTAATTCTCTTAAAATACTACCAATAATAAAGAACTCTTGAGATACCTTAGACACATCTTCACTAAGAATATCTCAATAAATCTAAAAGAAGGCATGAGGGAACCCATCAAGTTTGGGAGCTTTATAAGGATCAAAGGAGAAGACATCAACCTAGACCTCTTCTTCAATATTACATCTCATCTCCTCATTTTCAATTGAAGGTATAAAATTGGGGATGACAACCAACATTTTATCTTCTTTGGAAGAATATATAATATGGATTTAATTGAATATAGAGTGAAAGAAGCTAAGGTCCCTTCTTTTTGAATTTCCTTTCTCCTAAAATTTTTGATCCATCCCCTCTCATAATTTTTGAATTCTTTTTACTCCTATATTTAAAGATAGATTAATGGAAAATTTTAGTATTTTTATCCATAACGTTTAGCCATTAAAATCTCAATTGTAAAGATCTGTTTTTCAATTATATGTAATTGACAAAGAAGCTTTCTTTTTTTCTATCATGAATCATTCAATGACCTATTATAATCTATTTCTTGTTGGATACTCTACAAATTTTCTTTCACCATAACTTTTGACAAGAAAAATAACTTTAAAAAAATATTCGAATGCTTGATGTTCCACTTAATATTTTTCAGTGCCCTAATCCGCTTATACATAGCTATCCCTTCAACATCAATTCAACATCAATACACCACTAATTCTTTTTATTCTCTTAACATCTGGATGAAAGGTCCACATAATATAAAATCTGGAAGGATAGTTACTATATCTTATTGCCCATGACCCATGAAAGGGGGTAGTGGGGTATGATTAGAGCCAACCCTTATGAGTGTTATTTGTCCAATTCAAAGAGATGAGAATTTTATCCAGCTTGGCTTGGATAAGGTCGTTGCTCCCAAACAATCTTTGATCTTATCTTAAAGAGGTCCTTTTATTTTTTCTAAAGGGATGATAATACTTGTTATTAGTGGTTGGTCCTTCATGCCTCACATGCCATACTTTTGACTGTCCATAACTTTAGGGCCTGGAAAGGTAAAGGATGACACATAAATCTGAAGTGACTTGCCTGCATCCTGCATTTTCGCAAATTTGGAATATTACGAGCCACTGTAGGTGTTCACATTGCATCATTAGGTTTTAGATCTAATAGTAGATATTTTTTTAGCTTTTCTTTCCTTAGAAGGTAAACATATTTTATGAGGGCATTATAGTACTATTGTGGATTGTTATGTATTCTATGATTCTGATAGCGTTCATGTTACCTCTAGATCTCTAGTTGGTGATACTCCTATAAGAAGCTTGCTCTACAAGTATATTGTAATTTGTGATTTCTAAATAGTAGATTGGGAAACTTTTGGAGTGTAGGGTTTTTCTTCTAAAAGGGTTTTGTCCACATAAATCATTGTGTTGTGGTACATTGCATGAAATTTATGTTTATTTTTGTTTAATTTTCTATAACTATTGTAAAGATCTATAAAGTTTTGAATTACCCTCCTCTCAAGATTAGTGTAGTAATTTGTTCTACTACCTTAACTTCCTTATAGTTTAAAACATCGAAGATTTCCATTAGTGATACCTTTAGATATATTTCTCCAAAGAAATTCAATGAGAATAGTAAAGAGATAAGGAGATAGGGGATCCCCTTGTCTTATTCTCACTTTGGAATAAAAATAACCATTGGATCTACCATTTATAACTGCCAAATTCATAGGAATTGTGAAGAAACCCTTTAAAATATTTAATATTCTCCCATTGAAACTATTTTTTTATAAAAAAATAATCAAAAAATCCCAAGTGACCTTGTCATAGTCTTTTGAGGTATCCCACTTACAAGCCATTCTTTCCTTCTTACTTTATCTTATCAAATGAAAGATTGTATGAACTAATATGACAACATCCAAGATATATCTTCCCAAAATAAATATGTTTTTAGTTTTTATGGATGATATTATCTAAGAAAGACTAAATTGACAACACCAATAGGTTTAGAAAAAAGGTTGTAAATCATGTTACACAACTACAAGTTGACAGGCTAAATTTTTTTAAGGTTGTTAGCACCAACCTTCTTAGGGATAAGAACCAAGAAATTATTTTTTAAATCTCTTAAAATACTACCAATAATAAAGAACTCTCGAGATACCTTAGACACATGATCTTCACTAAGAATATCTCAATAAATTTAAAAGAAGGTAGGAGAGAACCCATCAAGTTTGGGAGCTTTATAAGGATCAAAGGAGAAGACATCAACCTAGACCTCTTCTTCAAAATTACATCTCATCTCCTTATTTTCAATTGAAGGTATAAAATTAGGGATGACAACCAACATTTTATCTTCTTTGGAAGAATATATAATATGGATTTAATTGAATATAGAGTGAAAGAAGCTAAGGTCCCTTTTTTTTTAATTTCCTTTCTCCTAAAATTTTTGATCCATCCCTTCTTATTAATTTTGAATTCTTTTTACTCCTATATTTAAAGATAGATTAATGGAAAATTTTAGTATTTTTATCCATAATGTTTAGCCATTAAATTCTCAATTGTAAAGATCTTTTTTTCAATTATGCATAATTGACAAAGAATCTTTTTTTTTTCTGTCATGAATCATTCAATGACCTATTATAATCTATTTCTTGTTGAATACTCTACAAATTTTCTTTCACCATAACTTTTGACCAAAAAAAAAAAAATTAAAAAAAATATTCCAATACTTGATGTTCCACTTAATATTTTTCAGTGCCCTAATCCGCTTATACATAGCTATCCCTTCAACATCAATTCAACATCAATACACCACTAATTCTTTTTATGCTCTTAACATCTGGATGAAAGGTCCACATAATATAAAATCTGGAAGGATGGTTACTATATCTTATTGCCCATGACCCATGAAAGGGGGTAGTGGGGTATGATTAGAGCCAACCCTTATGAGTGTTATTGTCCAATTCAAAGAGATGAGAATTCTATCCAGCTTGACTTGGATAAGGTCGTTGCTTCCAAACAGTCTTTGATCTTATCTTAAAGAGGTCTTTTTAGTTTTTCTAAAGGGATGATAATACTTGTTATTAGTGGTTGGTCCTTCATGCCTCACACGCCATACTTTTGACTGTCCATAACTTTAGGGCCTGGAAAGGTAAAGGATGACACGTAAATCTGAAGTGACTTGCCTGCATCCTGCATTTCTGCTTAACATTTCTCCATCAGTTTATTCTTCTTAATGCAAGCAGCAGAAGAGACATTGACCAGCAGGGTAATAAAAAAGTACCGAAAGTGAAACCCAATAGTGTAGAAATGAGGTGGAACAAGACGCGAAAGATCATCCAAGGTGAAACTTTTACAAAAGATTGAAATTTCCACTTACTATCTTAGTCAGCTGAAAAGAATTTAAAAATAAATAAGTATAGTTGGCATTACAGTCTATTTTATTTAAAGATCTTTCCCATCAAATTATTATAGCGCATACACCTAGGAAATTGTGTAGAATCGACGCTGAAACAAGCCAAACGATGGAAAAAGTGGAAGTGCAATTCTGTTGCACTACGGAAATTCGGTGGAACATTGGGCGAAGCTTCACAGAAGCCGGAGAAAATGAAAAGTGAAATGAAAGTTTGGAAAAACTTTTGTAAATTCTGGTGTTGTCATTTAATGTAATCTTCATTTTTAAAAATGAATTATAGATAATGAGTCAAACATATATTATTATTTTTATCAAGGATTTTATATTATTTATAAGTTTGTTTTGTTATTTTAGAGGAATATCCATTCCATCAAAATTGTGTGGAATATAATCCTACTTCATCTCTAATGTAAATTTTTTGATAAATTATAAAAATGAAAAAAATATTAACTAGCAATCGCATCTTGGTTTGCAATGGATACGTTGATGGTATTTTTGTTAATTTAGAATTTGTATGTATAGAACTTTGTATTTGACATTAAATATAGTAAAATGTAATTGTGAAATGATTTGAAATAATAAAAATCCTTATTATTGATGGTATATATATATATATATATATATATATATATATATATATATTATATATACTGAGTCAAACATATATTATTATTTTTATCAAGGATTTTATATTATTTATAAGTTTGTTTTGTTATTTAAGAGGAATATCCATTCCACCAAAATTGTGTGGAATATAATCCTACTTCATTTCTAATGTAATTTTTTTGATAAATTATAAAAATGAAAAAAATATTAAGTAGCAATCGCATCTTGGTCTGCAATGGATACATTGATGGTATTTTTGTTAATTTAGAATTTGTATGTATAGAACTTTGTATTTGACATTAAATATAGTAAAATGTAATTGTGAAATGATTTGAACTAAGAAGAAAAGGAAATTGAAATAAATGTTTCTTTTGTAGAGAAAGATGGAATATATATATATATGTTTGAAATTGAATAATATTGACTATAAATTCAAAAAATTAAATTAATTATTCTCCATATTTAATTGATTTTCTTTTATTTGGGAAAAACAAATTATAAAGCTAATTTAAATTCTTTTTTATTTTTATTTCTTTTTTAAGTGAGACATTATTATTAAAATTATTAAAATAGACAAGATGTATCTTATAGTTATCTTTAACCTCCCCATTCATGCAAATAAATTGATTTAAATAAATAATATATAATTAATTTATGGTCAATCCTAACAAGGTCAACTATTTATAATAAGTCTTGATTAATATGGTATCTATACATGTTGAGTCTGTTATGGTTTATATTAAATTATTCATTAAAATAAATATCTTAATTGCTATTATTATGATTCAATATGGTAGGAGAGAGCAACAATTTTTTAATTAAAGTTGAATTCAACTTATGTTACCAATTAAATTTCAAATTCTTATGGACAACTAATGTTAAACTCAAATTGTCACCAGTACTTAATTATAATTGAAAAAAAAAGTATAAAAAGCAATGGTTTCTTTTATTTAATATATTGATTCATATATCATCTATAAGGTTGACTTATTGTATAAAATTATTAGGACTATGGTTTCAAATGTACATCTTAAAGAACATATAATGAGGTGAAAAATAGTAACAACAACCAAAAAAAAAAAAAAAAACAAAGTTGGTTGTCTCAAGTCCTAGAGTCTAAAGATAAGGGCAAGATCACAAAAAAATAATTTAATGATGGCATCTTAAAAAAAAAAGAATCGAGTACTAAGAATTAAGTTAAGTGAAGTTTTTTTGGGATCTTATTAACAATGTTATTTCTTTCAAATGAATGTAAGAGTTTAAAATCAAATATAAAATATATCACGACTAAGGGAGTCATCCAATATGACCCATAACTAGTTAAAATAAAATTTATGCATCAATCAATATAACCTTGTCAATTAATGTTAGACCTTAGTGAATGGGTGGACATTGATCTAATGGGAGTTTTTCTTAATGGTTGGCAACAATAAGTTACATACTTACCCTTATCAATGTTTCGGACATTTTTCATGATAATGATATATTAATGGTGTTAGTCTATAGGTTAATAAAATAGTTGGGTTTTCTAGTTAGAATTTATGGGCATGACACTTGGTATTAGAGCATAGGTTGTAACACTAGGTACTTTGGAAATAGAATGGGCCTTAGCTAATATGTATGTGGTCATCAAATTAATCTCCTTGCAACAATTACGTTTCAAAATACACCTAACTTAATAAAATTTGAGGGTCTATCTTGTGTGGAAACATTGGAATCTAATTGCAATTAACCATCTTTATTAAACTTTTAAAGATGTGTGTTAATCAAAATTTAACCCTTATAAGCATATAATTAATGATAGGTAACTAAAAGAAACTTAAAATTGCAAAGGAGAAACCCTCGAGAATATTATGGTTATGCAAGTGATGTGCACATTAGAAGGTATGTTAGTCCATTTAATAAGTGTTAGTGAACCTATCATTGTTGACAATCCCTCTTTTAAACTGTAAGGAGGTAGGTATGGTTGTTAAATATGGTTATTAGGGATTTTGATGAGTTGGTAAAATAAAATGATTCACGTCAATACCTATGATTGAAGGAACCTAAATTAGTCCACTAAAAAGGACACTAATGATGTTGATAGAGATGTTGAGTTAATTGAATTATTGTGGATAGTAAAGCATAATCTTGAATAATTAAATAAATTATTTTTGATTATATAGTTTAAATTTAAAAAAGAAAAAAGTTTGTTCAAGCTCAAAAAAAGTAAAGGAGTGTTTGGAGACTAGTTATTGTTTTCTCCTAGCGAGCTTTAGGAAAGGTTTAAATTAAAAATCAAAGCTAAGTTTGATCAAAAAGATGAAGATGGGGTTAGTGTCCAAATTGGAGGCAATGTAATTAGGAAACATTAGCTCAAACCAAGAAGGTGGTGCTCAGGATTTTCTAAATTTTCCCTCGAGAAACCTTGTAATGAAGGAGTGTTAATAATAACCTTCACACTTCCCATTTTTTTAGGATTGGAATGGAGCGGCAGCGGCA
Organism: Sequoia sempervirens; assembly: GCA_007258455.2. NCBI lineage: Eukaryota > Viridiplantae > Streptophyta > Pinopsida > Cupressales > Cupressaceae > Sequoia > Sequoia sempervirens. Next base: position 18,711 of record VDFB02144090.1, read on the forward strand.
ACGCAGGAGAGGGAGCGACAACCTAGGTTTGAAATCCTTAGGCAATGATGGAGGTGGAGACTTAGAATCTAACAAATATGATGAGAAACTTTAGATGTTGGCTTTCCTCAAGCTTGGGCTTTCGGCTTTGGGGATCAAGAAGCTACTTCTGCTTGGTTTGGTGGAGGTTGTGGTTGGTGGGTGCGATGGGTTTCTTCCTATGTGCCCCTCTTTTTCTTGGTGGGATGTGAAGGTTGTTTCATTTGCCATTGTGGGGGCTTCTTTGGCTTATTCTATATTCTATATCCCCTATCTTTTTGGGGCTCTACTCTTGGAAGGGTATGGGAGTGGTGCATGGGATTTGTTTTCCTCTATCGCTTGTGGTGTAGAAGGGTCTATAGATGACTCTCTAGCTAAGCTTACATCCTTTGGGCTTGCTTGGATGTCTCTTTTTAGGTTGGTTGGCTTTCTTTTGGCTCTGGTGTTGCTTTCCCTTGTCATTGTGGTTCTCTATTGGACTTTCTATCTAGTTGAGGGGTCCTTTTTTTTGAGGTTGTGTGTAGTTTCTCTTGGTGGCTTCCTCTTCTTACGACATCATTTCAGCAAAGCTCATGCTTTCTGGTGTTTTTTTTTAAAATCTGCTTATGGGCACTTCTAGTTTGGCGCTTTTGGGTCCCATTGGTATATGGTTGCCTCAGTTTTGGGGTGTTCTCCTATGGTATGGTTTGGAAGCCTTGGTTTCTTTTTTGGTTTTGGTGGATTTTTTGGGAATTTACTCTTTCCTAGTGGGATGGTATTTTCCCTCTGCTGCTCTTCTTTTGCAGTTCCCTTGGAGGCCTTTAGATGTTTTGGGCTTGGTGTGTCTCATGAAGTGTGGCTTTAAAGTTTTTATTTGCTTGGAGGCTATTGTGGAGCATTTTTTATTTTGGTGGACAACCTTATGTCCTTTTTTTTATATATTGGCTAGATGGTGCTTTAATATTTTATCGAAAACCTAATTTTTCTTGGTGTTGGAGTTTGTCTCTACTTCCTGTGTGCTGAAGTTGTGCGGGTTGAAAGTGCTTATGTAGCTAGAGTTTTCTTTGCTTTATATGGCTTCTTCTTTTGTGCTGTAGGTTGGGTGATTTTTTGAGTTTATCTCTTTTTCCATGAGGGCTAAGACCCATCAAATGTTTATGCTTTTGGCTTAGTGGTTTATTCTTGTGGACTACTAGTTGTGGGTGTTGGTCTCTTTCTAGGTTTTTCTAAAGGGTGTTATGGGGGCTTGTTTTGTTACTACAATAAACTTCATCTCATATCCTATGGAGGTGGATTTTGCTACTTCGGAGGTGGAGTGGCGAGGTGATTGTCTCCAGCTTCCTAAGTTGTTGTTTCTTTTGAGGTGGATGCTTCTCCTTTGGAGGTGGAGGTTGAGGATGCTGGAGTTTTTAGGTGGTTGCAGACTTGTCGAACATGACATTCTCTCCAATATAAGGGAGCTCCTTCCTTTTGAGGTGGATCTAGAGTTGGCTTCTTGGTTTGATCGGTGGCTTAGTTTCTAGTGGTTTATGGTTCTCTCTAACTCCATTATTGAGGTAGGTTTGTTGGAGGTGTTGATGTTTTTGATTAGGGGTTTAATGGTGCCCTACACCATTAAGTATATTTTCTTTCTTGGTTCAATGGTGTCTTCCATGAGTGGTTGGTTTGTTGGTGCCTGGCTGATGGAGGTGGCTTCTTTGGATATCAAGGGGTTTTTGGTTCTAGATAAAACTAGGTTGTTTTTGGGCTTCGGGCCCATGCTTGTGTGTCTTTTGTAGCCTATGTTGTCTTGATTATCTATTAGAGGTTGTTGTCAGGTTGCTTTTGGTATGTGAGTTATAATTTTTAGCAACATATTATTGATGGGTTGATTTATGCTTAGTGTTATTTTCTTTAGTTTCAATTGTCTTCTTTTGCATAGGGTCTCGGGCCCCTTCAAAACCTATTTTTTACCCCTAATCAAAACCTTGTAATAAAGGATTGATTCACCTCTAAATATTCCTAGCATGTTGCAAAGCCCGGTTCTTACATTAATCTTTTCATAAGTTTCACTTGTGAATAAACTATAGGTTCAACAAGTGTACCCCACTTTAAACCTCATAAATCTCATCATGTATTCATTTGAAACACCTCTAGTGTTAATTAGAGAATGGATAAAGAGAAAATTGAGAATGAAACTTTGGAAGCACATAACTTTGGTTCTATGTGATGAAATTTAAATGCAACTCAAGTATGTGTTAGAATTGATCTTGCATTCATACCTTAGAAAACTGTAATGCATAAGCCTCCTAAAACTTATTTAAATCATGATTCAACATAAGAAAGAGTCCCACTATTGAATTATTTAAATTATGAGGTGATCCAACTTATGGTTGGTAGATGAGATTGCACTATTAAGAACATCAACTAATGATTGAAACTTTATATTGTATAGTAAACCCAGCCTAGGAAAAAGGGTCAAAATTAGGTTTTACTTGGAATTGAAGGGTGAAAATTTAAAGTTACTCAAACACTTTTGCAAAAAATGGTGGCCTAGTAAACTTAACAGAGGTTTAGTGACAACCAAACCCTTATGTTCTATTGTTAAAAGATTAATATCAAACAAAACAAATTGATTACTAAGATTCAAGTCAAAGGTGAATTCATAGAAGGAATATATTGAGATATATTTGTGAGGTTCAATAGATATGACATTTAAAATTATTTCCTTATAATAATTACACATAAAACCTTTGAGAAGGGACCTTGTCAAAATATGGAAATTGGATTTAAAATATTATCTAGGACATGTTACTTCTACTCTTCTTGTACCTTGCTATAGACTAGAGAACTTGATAGAGAAGAAATATGAAATGATAAAAATTAGATAGGAATTAACAACCTTTGTGAGTAGGTGATGTCCATAAATGATAAGGATGATTAATTAGTTGTTTTATTTTAAATTCTACAATGAGTTATGTGTGATTATAGGTAAATTAAGTGGTTGGGGAATTAAAACATGCAAGAATAAATAAATAAAAGCAACAAATATTGTATGTTGGTTAGTATGGAGAAAACCTAAAGGTAGTCAAAACTTATAAGAATTTGTTTTACTCATTGCTTATCTTTACAAGGATATATGGAACTATGGTTGTGAAAATAATGATTATAACATGTAATTAAATGGTTTAATCTTAATAGTGAAATGCAAGAATTGTAAAAAGATGTTAGTAGGTCATGAGAATTACGCTTCCATTATCTATCATGTGTTTTATGCATTGAGTATGATTTCCTCTCTCATATTGTGATGCTTAAAATGAAAAAAGGCTAACTTTCTTCCTTAGCATGTTGTGAAAAAAAATGGAATTAACCACATTTCAATATATTATGAATATAACAAGCATAGTTGAATAAAAGAGGAAGAATGGCATGAAAAAATATAGAAGACCAATCTTGGTATTAAATGTGGTGTTGAAAACTAACTTAGTAAGATGAGAAGTGTGGTGAACTATGTATTGTTAAGCTATAGTTGCACATCTTCTAGTGGTTTCTTGTACTTATTCAAAGTTAGTATATGTTTCCAAAATTGAGACGAGAAGTGAATGTACTATCCAAAGAAAATAGAATGTGTTTAAGTGCATTTCTCTTGTTCTATAATATGGTGAATTTTGTAAAGTGTATTGGGTTATGACATGTGAAGTGAAAAAATAGTTAATGTGTTGTGCCCCAAGTATGAGATACAGGGTATCTGACTTGGGATAAGGGTGAGGGATGTTAAGTACAATCCCTTATGTGTACCCTTTGAGATGGCCCATTCTGTAAGTCAGTTAATTATGAAATAATGTAAAAATGATATGTGTAGATGTGTGTCTACTAAAGAAATGTGAAGTAATTCTTTGTGCAAGTCTTCTTCATATGTTGAATGTGTACCTCTAGTGTATGACTCTTATAGGAGATTGAGATGCCTGCTACTGAAGTTTTTTTGGGGTCTTATTAACAACCTTAATTCTTTCAAATGCATGTAAGAGTTTAAAATCAAATATCAAATATACCATGACTAAGAGAGTCATCCAATATGACCCATAACTAGTTAAAATAAAATTTATGCATCAATCAATATAACCTTGTCAATTAATGTTAGACATTTGTGGATGGTTGGAAATTAATGTAATTGGAGTTTTTCTTAATGGTTGGCAGCAATAAGTTACATAATGCCCTTATCAATGTTTAGCATGGGTATGTGTAGGATTATGATGAGCCAAAAAGTGGCAATATGATGGGTATGTGGCTAATGACTTTTTTTAACTCAAAATTGATGAAACAAAAAGGGTTTTTAAAGGAGATTCTCATCTTTCCACCAATATTTAAATTATTCCTTACTTTGAATTTAATAAGTAATTATTATTCATTTTCTATTTGAATTATGACTAAAGTCCTGATTGATAGGTTGATTGAAAAAAATCTATAGCTTTCAAATGATAACACATTTTTTGAAACCAAAACATGCATCACATTCTATGCTTTGCATAATATAGGATTAAAAAAAGAAAAATTGAATTTCATAAAGTTTTGACCAATTTAAAGTGGTTGGACATACAAGTTTTTAATTTTTTTAAAAGTTGTAATAAAAAATTCATAATTAATTATTTACTTGGAAAAAAATTACAAAAAAATATGCATCACATCTAGACATGAGTCCTCTACTTATATCTAAAATATTATAAAAATATATTATCATTTTATTGTGGTTAGGGTGGTTAGACAAACACCTACTTATTTTTCTCTTGAAATTTAAGTACTACTGCATTGAAATTTCAAATTTTCACCCAATAGATTTTTTTTTTTAAACAAACCTAGTAGTTTAGAAACTAAATTTAACTTGCTACAGATTCTATTCTTACATATTTTTGAAATAATATAGATAACTTATTTAAATTTTTATGTCAAGTTTCCTAACTCCAATTTTTTTGAATTTTTTGCCACTTAAGGGCCTATTTTTTCCATGATGATCCTGGACATACCCAAATATTGTTCATGTGATAATGATATATTAATGGTGTTTTAGCTATAGGTTAAAAAAATTAGTTGGTTTTTCTAGTCAATTTTTTTTGGCATGACAAAATATTAGTGAAAATTTAGAAACAATATCTAATTCTTTACTTTCTTTCTTTGTATAAAGTGAAATGATTAATTAGATAAGGTAAATTCAATGTAGTAATTTAATCACTTGTAAAATCTAATAATTATTATTTTAATTTGTGAAATATATAGTAATTATGGTTTTTTTCCTTTATAATGTGAATGTAAAACACATTTTCTAATGGAAATGTAGAAAGAATGGTGTAGGGTACTCCCCTTACAATCTAAAACTCACAAAAACAACAGATAATGGCACAAGAAAAATGCAAGGAGAGAAAATATTTTCTATTATCACTAAAATGAAAATGAAATTACAACATTATATTTTCCATCACATGGGATTTTTGATTACATAAATCCACAAATCCGCAAATCAGAGCCACCATCTACACTACTCTGGCCCTTACATCCTTTATTCGAAAGGTGTAACCACCCTAGAATCTTCTGGAAAGTGTAACCTCCCTAGAATCTTCTGGAAAGTGTAACTTGGACTCAAGGAGATATTTTATTAATTTTGGTATTACAATTTCATGGGGTCATAACTTTTGATCTGACTATCAGATTTTCTATTATAATACCTTTTTGGAAAAGACTCGAGAAATCAGAAAGTAGGGCCTAAAGGCCAACTAATTTCATTTTCAAACAATTTTAAAGCCCATTCAGAGCCTCTATGTGCCTCAAAATTGACCTCAAAGATTTTTCTATGATTTTCAAAAATTAAAATTTTAATATCTCTCAAATGACAAATTGTATTGAAGTGATTTCTTTGCCATTGGCTTCAATTTACCATTCTAGAGGTTTGTGTAAGCTTTTGTGTCCAACTGTGCATAAATGCAAACTTACAAAATAGTAACCCTACCAAATTTAGCCCTTATTGAAAAGAAACAACATTTTTTTGGGTGATGCAAGATTGCTCTTACACCCTGGATGCTTTTGCATCAAAAAATATCTAATTCTTTGATTTTTTCTTTACAGTATAAAGTTTTTTTTTTTATTATTTTTATTTATTTTATATTGGGTTTGTAAGGTAGGGGGACCAACCACACCAAGTCTCTAGGTCACAGAGAGTCGAGAGCGAAGGGTTGCCCTATCTTACCCCAAGCTAATTGGTGTTTAAGAAAAGAATCAAGAATGAAGAGCACTCTTAAGTGCCTCTTTCACTCTATAGATCCAAAAAATCTAAATGAGGCTAGACGAGTTGGTTTCTAGAGTCCAAACTGCACCTCAAATAGCTCTATCCGAGGATGACAGGGCAGGTCTAGGATGTCAACATGACATCTTATTGTCTCTTTGGCACACTGGTGTCTGTACAAATAGAAAGAGTGAAATATAGTGTAAAATACCTAAGAACCTACCAACAACCTAGCTAACTAAGTTTACCAAAATAAATAGAACTATGAAGTATGAGAAATAGATGTGTAAATGACAAAGAAGTTAGATGAAGATATGGGTGACGAATATCAACTCACTAAAACTCTAGTTTTCCAACGAGCTCCATGCACATGTTCACCTACACATAGCCAAGAGAGGTAAAAATGTTAGTATATATAGGGGTTTTCCTCATTCAAACCCCTGATTTGGTGTTTGTGCCTCCACAGACAACCAAAAAATCCATGAAGGTAAAAATGCAATAAAGGAAAGAAGAAAGGAGAGTATTGAACACTACAAAAGATACAACACTACTCTATCAAACCACAATAGTAAAAGGAGAGTGAAGTGATACCACCTCCACCCAAAGGCTCTCAAGGCCAATGCAGGGAGAATGCAAGACAACGAGCTTGGAAAAGTCAACATGACCACAACAATGATGAAGGGAGGTCTCGCAAGACTCCAAACTCGTAGCTTCTATGGTAGTACCACACATATGAAAATGAAGCTGATGGAGTAACAAGTTGCTGCAATGCTCAATGTAATGGTATGAAAATGCATAAGAGAATGTGATAGATTGCTAGAGAGATGAAGAATTTCTAAGAAGATTGTGGAAGAATGAATGAATGTGAAATGGATAGATTTAAATATCAAAATGGGAGGGAAGAAGCCATTTTTGGGTTGGTTGGTCAACATAGAGGTATTACACTTCATGCCTAATGGAGAGTGTAATGTCCCTACTAACACTAGAGGTAGGAATCTATCAAGGATGGTAACACACTGTGCAAACATTTGCGCATCGTCCTCACTTCCCCGATAAATATTCCCCCACTGATATACAAAATAGATGCCAAGTGGATGCATTTCATATGGGTGATGTGGAATTTCACCTTCAGTTTTAATTTTCTAAGGTGAAGGGATGCAAAAGTGGAATTTACACAAGGGATGCAAATTCTCTCCTATACATTTTGCTCCCACTTTAGCGAGCATGAGTGTCAATGAGTGTTTGGTAAATTAGATCAAAGAGTTAGAAATGTATAGTTGAACCATTAAGAAAGAAGACCATGATATGGTGAGCTCGAAAGTAGAGGAAAGGAAAAGGAATCCATAGGTACTCTCTCTGAAGGAGGTTCAAACAAAGGAAATTTGTAGCTCTACAAAACTACGAAGATAAACAAATTACATTGAAGGCCTATAGACCAACAATGGAAAAATATTGTAGGATGTAAGTGCTTCACAGGCCCTCAGACCTGCAAAGAAGGCACCCCCTAGGTACTCTCTCCTGAAGGAAGCCCAATGTAAGGGGACTTCGTAGAGTTGGACTGGAAAGCAGCTTCACAAGCACATCTACAAAGAAACATGTTAATCCATAGATAAAACATGTTAGAAAACAAAAAGAAGCCACACAAGAAAACAAGCAGAAAATCATGCAGATAGTCAAAAATTAAACGAAGAGCTTTCAAAAGGGTCCCTTGGGAACCCTTGAAAAGAAAAGGGGCCCACTCAAAGGACATGTTGTTTGAAAGTGCAAGAGTGTTTTTCACAATCAATTCAACATCAAGGAATCCTTTCAAAAGATGTTCACTTCACCAAGGCATTCAATAGGAATAAAATGCACCCTCACAAGGGGAAGGTGGAGGCTTCTCCCATAGGAAAATATGCTCTCTCCTTGGAGGAAAGTTCTTCAAGTTATTTCTTTGAAAACCCATGATGAAGGAAACACGTTCTACTAGGGGTCCTTGTTGAGAATGCGCTTTTTGAAAAAAAATGGAAAGGATTTACAAGAAAATATTCATTGGCAATTGAATGAATTTTTTGAAAATCAAAGTTGACTTGATAGCCCCCCCTTAGGATGGTGCGTGTTGAATACAAGGCATGTGACATCCTAAAGAGAGAAAAGTGAGAATGAAAAAGGTGATGTTGTGGCTCACAGGACATAGTGAGATGTCATCATGGTGATGTTACACACATGAGGGATAACACATAGGTAACAAAACATCACAAACCAAGCAAAGAAGAGAGAAATATAAGAAAACCATAAAAAGAAATAATAGCATCATGAACAGGGGACACATGGATGATATGATATTTCAGAGTCTGAGCTTCTCATAAATATATATAAGTATAATAATAGTATTTAATGAACTATCATCAATCCCCTACTATATTAGACCATATGAAGAATGCATGAGAAGACAAAGTAAAAGTAAAAAATTGGGTCAACATGGAAGGGAAGCCTAAATTCCCCCAACACTTTTCATCATACCCAACTTGTCAAAAATCAATACACATAATAGAGGAAAAATGATGTCACACATAGAGGAAGTTTTATGACACATAATCACTCTTGTATCCAAGAACCTACAAGGGTGATAGGGGTCATCCAGGAACACATAACACAAGAATGAGGGAACACAACATAACACATGCACATTTAATCTAAAGGTAAAGAAGAGGCACCCTCCTAACACTCATCAACCACGAGGTCATCAACCTCCCAATCTAGATCATTATACAGGGAAGGTGGATGAGCCTACAAGGGTAGAATTTCAAGGGGGAAGCCTCCAACCCTTCTGCAATAAGAGCCAAGCAAGGAGAATCTTCGGGGTGTCCTCTACTTAGTTCCTCTAGAGAAAAGGTATCGATTTTGTGAAAATCGCAAACAGGACCAAGACCTCATCAAAAGAGTCAAACATGCACTTCACAGGGGTTTCATGTGTTACCTCAATGGATGAGGGAGGTGGCACCCAAGATTCACTACTAATATTACTGAGTGACTTAGGAGCAGTCACAAACTCAGGGGATGTTGGAGCTTCTTTCATCACAAGGACAACACATGCTAACACAAAACCACCCTTTGAAGAGGTTGGGCTCCTCTTTTAATCCCCATTGCTAGCAAGGCCACCCTCCACATTCCACTTTGTTGGAGGGTACAAAACCCCACAGATGAGACAAAAGGCATGAAGGAGGAGGAGAAAACCATGGTGGACACCACTGAGGTGTTCGACATGCCCATAGGTTTAGAGAATGGCAAGATGTTTGAAAGGGAAATCAAGATAGGAGGCTCAACTAAAGGAGCAATAAACACCTACACCTTTTTAGGGGCAGGGGTGTTTACATGCACAATGGGAGCTGGAAGCAGCAATGAGGCTAGCTAAACTGAAGCAGAGGAGATGGGAGAGGAGGAAACAATAGTAGGCCTTGAAATAGGGGTGGTTGAATCCCCTTCCTTCCTTTGCAAAGTAGCCTGATCAATTTCCAGAGCCTTTCATTGACACTTGTGCTCATGCACAAGGTGGTTCCTGTGACTTTAGGAACTAGAGGTCAAGAGCTAGGATTGAATAGAAGGCTCTTTCTTAGCCATTGGAGTTTCCATCATAACCATTTTTTGTGGAGGGAGAGACTCTTGGATGGGATCAAGAGGTAGAGATTGAGAGGAGGTTTGAATGACAGTGGGGGAGTCAGCTCTAATGCCTCGACGGTGGGACTCTTCCCATTCATTTCCTTAGGAGTAGGAGTGGTAGGAGGCAGTAGAGGTTGATACATAGAAGAATCCCCATGGGAAGCCTTCCCCTTACCATATCGAATGGGCCTAGGCACTGTAGCTAAAACGGGAAGTTCAAACACTGGATGCTTGGGCTTTCACCAAGCAGGCGCCATAGAATTCTCTATCAACTACTTACCTGAGAAAAATTCGATGATGCCATAGTAGGGTAAGAGGAAGTGATAGGTGGGAAAACAAAAAAGGAGGAAGAAGAACCTTGAGTACGCTTCTCTTTCACCCTTCTCCAAGCCAAGGTGGCATCACTGTCAGCTTTCAAGCATGCTCTATGTGAAATATAATAATAGGATGAAGTTTATCTTACCTTAGGTGTTAAGTGCCCTTTCTTGTACTTCTCATAGGTCTGGTACAAGAGGTATGTCCTTAGCAGAAGCAAACCAATGGGTACAAGCCAAAAGTGATCCTGAGAATAGCTACCATGTGCAACCAACAATTTATAGCTAGTGTCATGGATTACATGCATTGAACTATCATGGATGAATTTCAGACAGTTATGCAACTAACCAAGGGATACCTAGATTTACTCTAAATAGTTCAAACCTCATAATTATGTCAAAGAGCAAGTTTACTGATTTAGGTCCAATAAGGACCGACAAGGTGATGTTGCCAAGGGGAGGTATGGAAAGTCTATTATGTGTACATATGGTACTTTTAGGTGCATCGTACCCATATTTGTATAGTAAATTAATCAACATAATATCCTCAGTAATCATATTCACCAGACATGTAAGGTCAAAAAGAGCACCTATCACAGTGTTTTCATTGATTTACGTGGGGATGTAAAGAGGAGATGGTCCCTATTATAACCCATCGACAAGTCCTGCGAGGTGAAAGTTATACTAGGATAACTACTCACAAGTTACATAGAAGGGATAGGCTGATGAAAAAAGGAGACCATCACGTACTAAACAAAACTTTCACATAGCCCCCAAAGGTTTTGCAATAGGATAGTGACCAAATTAAGGTTTTTTTCTATGATGCTTATGGAGCCTTCCAACTATGCCACTAGGGGTTGCAGATTGGGTTGTAAGGAAAAATACCTCACAACACTCACACCTACAATGCTCCTAGGATATAAGGAGAGAACCCTTCAATACTACTAAACAAAACCAAAATGGTTCACGTCGGGTTCACCAAAAATGTAAGGTAGGGGGACCAACCACACCAAGGCTCCACATCATAGACAGCCGAGATGAAGGGTTGCCCTATCTTACCTCAAGATAACGGGTGTTTAAGACAAAAATCGAGAGTGAAGAGCACTCTCAAATTCCTCTATTATTCTATATATCTTAAAATCTAAATGAGGCTACACGAGCCAGTTTCTGGAGTCCAAAATGTACCTCAGACAACTCTCTATCTAAGGATGGCAGTGCAGGTCTGGGACTATAGTGTGGCGCACTGGCGTCTGTACAACAAGAAAGAGTGTAATACAGTGTAAAATACTAGAGAACCTACCAATGGCCTAGCTAACTAAGTTTAATGAAATAAATAGAACTATGAAGTATGAGAAATAGCTACATAAATGGAAAACAAGGTAGATGAAGATAAGGGTGACGAATATCAACTCATTAAAACTTCAGTTTTCTAGCGAGATCCATGCACACGTTCAACTACACATAGCCAAGAGAAGGAAAAATGTTGGGTTGTATATGGTTTTTCCTTATTCAAACCTCCACTTTGGTGTTTCCACCTCCATGGATAGCCAGAAAAGCCACAAAACCAAAAATGCAATAAATGAAAGAAGAAAGGAGAGTATTGAACACTACAAAAGATACAATGCTACTCTATCAAACCACAATAGTAAAAGGAGAGTGAAGTGATACCACCTCCACCCAAAGGATTTCAAGGCCAAGGAAGGGAGAATGTAAGAAAATGAGCTTGGAAAATTTGACATGACCACAACAGTGATGAAGGGAGGTCTCACAAGACTCTAAACTCATAGCTTCTATGGTAACACCACACGTACGAAAATGAAGTTGATGGAGTAACAAGTTGCAATGCTCAATGGAATGGTATGAAAGTGCTCAAGAGAATTTGATAAATTGCTAGAGAGATGAAGAATTGCTAAGGAGATTGTGGAAGAATGAATGAATGTGAAATGTATACATTTGAAGATCAAAATGGGAGGGAAGGAGTCATTTTTGGGAGAGCTAGTCGACATAGAGGTGTTATGCTTTGTACCCTTGATGGAGAGTGTAATGTTCTTGAAGACACCAAAGGAAGGAATCTATCAAAGAAAATAGTGTGTTGCACATATGTCCACACACTGCACTTGGGTCCCTGAAAAATATTCCCCCACCAACACACAAATTAGGCACCAAGTGGATGTATTTCAGATGGGTGATGTGGAATTTTTCCTTCAGGTTTGATTTTCTAAGGAAAAGGTAAGCAAAAGTGGAATTTACACAAGGGGTGCAAATTCACTCCTATACAAGAACCATCGATAGATCTTTTTCAATGGTCAATCATCATTCTGTCACATTCTCAACCATTGATCATTAAAGTAGTCAGTAATGTTCATATAGGGAATGCCTTCCGTGGAAATTTTATATTTTACTTTTTTTAATTAATTCATTTATAAATTTAATATAAACCCTCTTTCAAACTAGAAGAAATGAGATTACATAAAAGCACATTCATATACTAAAACAAGAAGTACTAAAACTGACTTTTTTTAATTAATTCATTTAGAAATTTAATATAGACCCTCTTTCAAAATAGAAGAAATGAGATTACATAAAATAAAATTCATATACTAAAACAAGAAGTACTAAAAAATGATAAAAGGTATACAAACCTGAATACTAATAATATATATTATGATATCAACAACGAAAAAACTTCAAATCAAACCAAAGTAAAATTTTACCCAAGATTAAATAAAAGGCTCATATCTAAAGCCTAATAGATTTAGGCATGGGTTACAACAATAGATAACTCCCTCCTACATCCATTGAGAATTAAAAAATAATTGAGTTTTTATTGGAGGAAATATGAGTGCTATTTTTTCTTTTGTATATGAGGTTTAGCTAGGTTTCTTATTATATTATATGTTATGGTAAGAAGATTATGCATGCCCATGTTCTAAATATAATTTGACTAATCAGCCACATGACATCATTAAAATATGTATTTTTAGTGATCTAAAGATTTTCTTTCATATTTTTTATTTTCATATTGTTTATTTGGAATTAAATTAATTTTCTACTATTTAGGAATTTCTTTGGAAAGGTATATTATTATATTTCAAAGTATATTTGTAATATTTTGATATAATTTTTTATAACTAGATATTTATATCCAAAGAATATTTATTTTTATCTCTTCTATACAATTTTTTTATGTTATAATAGATAAAAGAACATAAAATGTTAAATTTAAATGAGTATTAACAATTCAAGACAGTAAATTTTTAGCCTACCATGGTCTCAAATTGGCTCAAACCAAAGCTTTTAAAAAAGTCTAGCTAGAGGGGGATTCTCTTAATATTATAAACAATTTGAAAAATAGCACTCCTCCCTCTTGAACTATTAAGTCCTTAATAAAGGATTCATTAGATATTTTAAAGTCATTTGATGAGGTTTATATCTCACATATCCTTAGAGAAGGAAATGGGCTTGCAGATATCTTTGCAAACATTAGTGTAAGAGATTTTAGGGAGTGGGGTCAAAATGACCCTCTTCCTATAGAGGCTATTACCATGATAAATAATGAGTGTTTAATTTGTTTGGATTAAAGTCCTATTATGGTGGGAAAGGTGCAAGATTCTCATCACATGGCAGAATGTTATGAATAAGAATGGGGTGCAAGATTTGAATCAAGAGTTTCATATGGATGAAGGGTGTCATAGAAAAAGGATTGTTATATTCCCCTATCCCAACTTTGGCCTCACACAGATTATGGGTAGTTTTGGCATTGTGTTCCAGAGTATTCTTGGTGTTGGGCTTAGTGTTTGCAAGCTGTTTCTTGGTGTGAATTGTGAAAAGATGGGGGTGATATAAATCAGGTTGAACCTAAATCTTGTGATGTTGTGAAGGAAAAGGAGGTATGGAAGGTGCTGGTTAAGGGAAAATTAACTCCCTATCTGGAGAAACTTCATGGAAACAACCCTCGGGTGATGGAGCTCTTTATTTAGGGTTGGAATGACATATTGCTTAAACTTTATGGGACTAAGTTTGAGGTGAATGAGGAATTCATCGTTGGAATTACGGGCCTACATATGGATAGTATGAAGGTTTCCAAGGATAACAAGGAGGCACAGATTGCAATGAAATTTTTCTTTAAAGATGATGAAGAGGACTTAAAGATTGCTAACACTGGCAGTTATCGGCACAGCTCCCTTAAGGCTCTTTGGGGGGATGTTGTAGAGGAATTGATGCACTGCATTACCCTGCAAGGCCATTTCTCGGTAGTGATTAACTATCATTTCATTATGTTAAATCACTTTCGTCACAAGAGGAGGGACTCTTTCCCATTTTATCTTCTTATGTTTATTGATGCGGGGATTAAGGATCACAAGAAGAACCCAAAAAATATTGTTTTACATGTTGGGTTAATTCTCCTAATTTTTTATTATGCAAAATATTGTTTTACATGTTGGGTTAAATATTTTGAGGTTATCAAAAATTCAATTTGACTCATTATTTATTAAGGGATTTGACAAATTAGGAAAATAACCACTTGGTGTGATAACTTTTCCTATTACAGTTGGAAAGGCCACATTAGTAACACCAATCCATGTTATACCTCATGATATTTCATATAATATCCTCTTAGGAAGACTGTGGATTCATGCAATGAATAGGGTGCCTTCTCTCCACCATGTAATGAAGTATGTCTACAACAACAAAGTGTACACACTCGAAGATGACCTTGACCCAAATAGTTGTTTCAACATTGAGAAAAACAAGGAAAATCATTTGAGAAAATTGAGACCAACTATACAAGTGGAATCCATGCAAGAAGAAAAAAAGGTAAACCCTTCAAAATGATATCGCTAAACGATTTGGGATCGTTAAATTTTGAACCAACATTCATGGTAGAATACAAGATCATAAACAAAGACTCTGAAAAGGGAAAAGAAAAAGTGGTAATATCAACACACAATTAAGAAGACCCTTTGAAATAATCCACCAACCACTTTAGAACAAAAGACAACAAATTACATAACAAACTTTGATGAACTTAATTATGAGCAGCCACCAAATTCGAAACAGATGAATCTTTATGGAAAAGGTTATAAAATAATGAAACAACTTGGTTATAGTGGAAAAGGATGTGGTGCTAGAGAACAAGGTATTTTTCTCCCTATAGAGTGCCACATGCAAGAAAAGACTAGTGGTATTGGTTATTGCCCCTCCAAAGAAACAAACAAGCCTTCACTTAACATCAACACTACTACAAAAGATTCCTCTAAGACAACTTTAACATTAGTAGACATAAAACAAAAAAATAAATCTTTGCTTAATGTCAATGTTATCACATAAAACACTAATGATTTGAATTTGTTAGATTTTACACCCTCTAGTAAAGGAGATAACAAAATCTTTCAATCTAAAGAATCTTGTGTAGGTATGACACCTTGTACTAAGAAAGAGGTATTATTTTCACAAAATAATAGAACACCTTCTCCTTATGATCAAGAGAGTATCTTGTTGATACTCCTCCAAGATCACTTAATATCTCTCCCTCCAAGAACACGAAATACATTTTACTACAAGAGTTAATCATGGTCATGCTACTAATGAATGTAAAGCTTTAAGAAATCAAATTCAACATCTCAACCTGAATGTAGTGCACTTCCTTGTGTTGAAGTTGCTAAATCCTCTAATTGATACTTACTTTCATCTTATTCAGCTCATCCTTGTCCTGCACTAAATGGGGGCAAGGGATTAGGTAGCCTTGTCCTCATATGTCACATGTCATTGTCTCTTTTGGCTAGTTGACCACCTTTCATGTATATATACAAGAGAAATCTTGGGATGTGGATTATATGCCTTAAGTTTACTCACATGTGACATACCTATCTGGGTATGTGCAGGATCATGATGGGCCAAAAGTGGCAATATGATGGGTATTTGTAGGGTATGTGGCTAATGACTTTTTTTTTACCCAAAATTGATGAAATGAAAAGGTTTTTTAAAAGAGATTCTCACCTTTCCACCAATATAAATTATGATTTTACTTTGAATTTAATAAATAATTATTATTCATTTTCTATTTGAATTATGACTAAAGTGTTGATTGATAGGTTGATTGAAAATAATCTATAGCTTTCAAACATTATCACATGTTTGGAATCCAAAACATGCATCGCATTCTATACTTTGCATACTATAGGATTAAAAAAATGAATTTCATGAAGTTTTGACCAAGTTAAGGTGGTCAAACATATGAGTTTTTATATTTTTTAAAAGTTGTAATAAAAAATTCATAATTAATTATTTACTTGGAAAAAAATTACAAAAAAATATGCATCACATCCGAACATGATTCCTCTACTTATTTCTAAAATATTATAAAAATATTATCATTTTATTGTGGTTAGGGTGGTCAAATAGACACCTACTTATGTTTTCCAAATTTAAGTACTACTACATTGAAATTTCAAATTTTCACCAAATAGATCTATTTTTTTTTTTAAAAAAAACCTAGAAGTTTAGAAACTACATTCAATTTGCTACAGCTTCTATTCTTACATATTTTTGAAATAATATAGATAAATTATTGAAATTTTTACATCAAGTTTCCTAACTTTGATTTTTCTGAATTTTTGCCACTTAAGGGCCTACTTTTTCCATGATAATCCTGCACATACCCATCCATGGCATAGCTTATTGGAAACATATGACTTAGCATAGGGCTTTTCGAATAAGCTCTCATGTCTTCTTCTACTTTAAAGAAATTTCTCACAACACTGGTGTTAGCAACCACTTTAAAGTGGGGGATACATTGACACTCATGTTTCATTGTGTGATTTTTTTTTCTTGTGAAGTGTCATTTTCTTGGTAGTGACATTGGTTTTCATTTCCTCTAAGAGTGATATTTTTTTGGTTTTTTATATCTTGGAGACATTAGGCACAATGTTCCCTAGGAAGAGACCTTGCACGAATTAAGAAAAATCCCTTTGAACACACCTTATACTATTTTGCATTTACAATTTAAATTATATGGCCACCTTGCATAATACACTTTACATGCCTGTAAAGCTTTTTTTTTTTTCATGAGCTCCAAGCAT
This sequence comes from Sequoia sempervirens, assembly GCA_007258455.2. Lineage (NCBI taxonomy): Eukaryota > Viridiplantae > Streptophyta > Pinopsida > Cupressales > Cupressaceae > Sequoia > Sequoia sempervirens. The sequence goes on from VDFB02144090.1 coordinate 35,993, forward strand.
ATGAAGTTTTACTTGTCTCATGAAGCTTGAAGATCATTATTGTGTGGTGCCTTATCAAAGTTATTAGGAGGTATAACTTTGGTATGGTTTGACGAGAAGCCCATATGAGGCATGAATTTCCCTTAGCCACTCATGTGTGTGTGTGAGCGTATATCATCCATATGTGTATCACCTTCTTGGATTACTCACCCAACGGAAAGCCAAGAGTTTTGTTACCTTAGAGTCAACATACATTTTTGGATAAAAATCCTAGATCTGATGCACATCAGGTTGGAAAAATGGTCAAAAATGGATCTACCTATTTATTTTTTCTTATTTTTGTTCTTCTTTCTTTTAGTTATTGACATTACATGTTTGTGTATCTTGATGCTACATATCATACACCTTGTGTGGGTCCTTTTGTTCTTGTGTCAGTTTGATGTAGGATCTTGGATCTTGGGGGTTTGGTTACCTCCTTGATCTATGTTATCCTAGACCATCCTCATTGGTACAATTGGACCCCTCTTGAATGTCTACTTTGGTGTGATTTTGAAGCAAGTTCATCCTCTCACTAAACCGGGGGCTAGATGTAATGGCAAAAATTGTATCCCCCTTAGAAATAGTACAATTTCACTTAATTTTGGAATAACTAATGATAAATTAGACTCAATATCATCTTGATCTAGTTACTGTGACATGTTTTACACATCCACATTAGGTTTTGGGCCCTTTTAAAGCTAAATAAACTTAACTTTTCCTTAATTTAGTGTTGTAAAGTGTATTTATTTACACCTTCACATTAAATTTAGGGGGCTTGTAAATTACGTGGACCTAACCTAGTGTTGCAATGTGTTTTACACTTTCACATTGGGTTTAGGACCCTTTTAAGCTAAAAAGACCTATTTTTTCCCTGATTTAATGTTGGAAAGTGTATTTATTTGCACTTTCACATTAAATTTTGTTCCCTCTTGAATTCATGACCTTAATATCATCGTTAATAGGCCCCTAAGACCCTATATTGTGCATCCTGAGGCATATTTTAACCAAAATCCTACCATAGACCTTATATAAACTTAATTTCTTGACTCCTCAACATTCTCTCTCTTAAAATAGGCCCTATGGGATCCATATGCCACCTTGGGTGTATGATTCCCATCCAGATGGGACCCATATGCTATAGGTGGTGTATAAGTCCCATTTGGGCAATTTTTAAGGATTAACTGAGAATATGGGTCTTAAGTTCAAATTTTATGAATGTCGACATGTGGGATCCAATTAATGGGATATTAGATGGATTTCCTATATAAATGAGCTTTCAAATCACTATTTCACATAAGCATTCATGATATCAAGTCAAGCACTTAAGAGTTTAGATAGCTTTTGTGCAACAACAATTTGAGAAACATTCAACCTAAAAATGGGGTATTCACTTGGGCTAATAGACAAAAAGGATTCACTTACATTGTGGAACACTTGGATAGATTCCTAATTTTGGAAAATTGGGATAAGCTCCTCAAAATGCTTGACTTCGTGATCTTGCCAATCTCAGGATTGAATCACTTCCTAGTCACCCTCAACATAGAAAATGATCAAGCCTAGAATCATTACCCATTCAAATTTGAAAAAATGTGGTGTAAGATGAATCTCTAAAGGAATTAATGGTCAACTAATGCATTATGGAAGTGATTCCGAATGGATCTAAAATGTTCAATTTCTTGAAAAAGTTGATAATCATTAAAAAAAAGCTCAAGGAATGGAATAAGAACTACTTCAAAAATATATTTAATGAAAAAGAAATAATTGAAGAAGAGTTACAATATTTGAATAAAAAATAATCATTCATGAGATGACACTAGTAGAATATGAAAAGGAAAAGTAGCTGATAGCAACAAATTCTAAAATCCTAGTGAGAGAGGAGATATTTTGGATATCAAAATCAAGGGAAACATGGCTCCAAGAAGGTGACCTCAGTACTAGCTTTTTCCATAAATCCATAAAGTTGAGAAGAGCATTGAACAAGATCACTATGATCCAAACAACAAATGGCCAACTATTAAACAAGTTGAAGGATATCCAATCCAAATAAGTCAACCACTTTCATAACATCCTTGCTAATGAGGATGCTTCCAAAGTAAGAGGTGCAGATGAATTTTTAAATGCTATCTTTACTTTGGTTACTAAGGAGAACAAATGAAAATTTTTGGCACCAATAACAAAGGATAAAGTGGAATAGGAAATTTTTTCCATGGTGCCTAACAAAGCTCCTAGACCCAATGGGTTTTCATTGGTATTCTATCAATTTTTTTGAAATATAATTGGTGATGATCTATGGAAGTCTGTTGTTGGTCACCAATCAAAGTTTGGGAAAATAATTAATGATATAAATGTTGGAAATAGGTTGCCATTAAATTGAAAATCCTAAACATTAATTATTTCATGTATCTCCTAGATTCTTGGAATGTGTTCAATAACACTAAGATTAGGATGAGATTAATATTTGATGAAATAATCATGATTATTGACATTTGTAATTAATTCTAAATGTAAAAATCATGTGAGGGCATCCATATTGAGTTCCTAAATAATAGGGACACATGGGACACTCACATGGTAAGGTGAAACTCACCTTGTGTTTAGTTAACTATACAGAGTAACAGTTAACACTTTTGAATGCATGTAAAGATCCTAAGATTTAGGATTTGATGTTTGCATGCTTGAAGTTTAGTTAAGTTCAGTTCAAATCAATTAAGTTCAGTTCAGATCAATTAAGTTCAGTTCAGAATCAATTTAGTTTAGTTTAGTTTAGTTCAGTTCAGTTCGGTTCAGTTATCTTCAGTTGCATGCAAGTGCATGTTGCATGCATGTTGGTTATTTTGAGTTGCATGTAGTTAGCTTTAGTTAACTTGTAATGCATGGCTAATAATATTGAGTTGTATGAAAGATAACAGGAACTACCTACAGTTAACAAGGGATGACCATTCTTTGGGAATGGTGTTAAGTAAATGTTTTAGTTAACTATAAAGCACTTGAAGCCAACTTGGGCACCCAAGATGCTTTATTGGATTTACCTCTAATGCATGATAAGATTTTTTTGAAGGCTCAGTTAAGTAGCTTTACTTAAGGGCACCAACTTTGAGGAAGAGCTTTGGAATTATTCTTCACATGTGGAAAAATAGCATATTATAAAAAAAAATTGAAAAATATCTTTGCACTAGATATTGATGTCCTTGATCCAACAAAAAGAATAAAATTGAATTTTGATACATACAAAAAAGGTATGTTTTAGTCATTAAATCAAGTCTAAATTATAATTGGTTTGACTTTGAAACTTAATTAAGACAAAAGTATTCAATGAAATGCTATGAAACCAATTCCATGCACTAGATATCATAGTTACAAATTTAAATTCAAAAAAATAGAATTTTATCCTTCATTGAAAAAAGTTGTGTTAGCTAATAACACCACTCTTTAAAAATGGTGTTTACTATTAAAAACTAGTTTTCAAAGGATATGGAAAAAGAAGTGTAATTTTATTCCAAAAATTTTGAAAAAAATATATTTAGAATCTATAGAAAATATGTCACAAATCACTAGTTTGTGTCATCTTCAAATTCCTCGTGGTTAGCCACTATAGGTGCCCGAAAGTGAAGATTTAGTAAAAAAAATAAGTTAAATGTCTAGTTTGGCTAAAATTGTAAACTAGTATTGTGGGATCGCCCTCATGTTGGAAACACTGTCGAAGCTTGATCCAACTTTTTATTTTTTCTTAGTTTTTTTCTTCTTTCTTTTAGTTATTCACATTGCATGTTTGTGTATTTTGATGTTGCATATTGCACACCTTGTCTGTGTCCTTTTGTACTTAAATGTTAGTTTGACATAGGATATTGGATCTTGGGGGCTTAGTTACCTCCTTGATCTATGTTATCCTAGACCATCTGCATTGGTATGATTGGACCTTTTTTGAATGTCTACTTTACTGTGAGTTTGAAGCAAGTTCATCCTCTCACTAAAGTGGGGGCTAGATGTAATGACAAAAATTGTACCCCCTTTGGAAATAGTACAATTTCACTTAATTTTGGAATAATTAATGATAAATTAGACTTGATATCATCTAGTGTTGTGATGTGTTTTACACATTCACATTAGGTTTTAGGCCCTTTTAAATCTAAATAAACTTAACTTTTCCTTAATTTAGTGTTGTAAAGTGTATTTATTTATAGGTCTTCACATTAAATTTAGGTGGCTTGTAAATTAAATGAACCTAACCAAGTGTTGTAATGTGTTGTACACTTTCATATTGGATTTAGGACCCTTTTAAGCTAAAAATACCCATTTTTTCCCTGATTTAATGTTGTAAAGTGTATTTATTTACACTTTCACATTGAATTTTGGACCCTCTTGCATTTATGACCTTAATATCATCATTAATAGGCCCCTAAGACCCTATGTGGTGCATCATGAGGCATATTTTAACCAAAATCTTGACATAGACCTCATATAAACTTAATTTCTTGACTCAACATTCTCTCTCTTAAAATAGGCCTTATGGGACCCATATGCCAGCTTGGGCATATGAGTCCCATTTGGAAATTTTTTAAGGATTTAAGCAAGAAATCTAGGTTTTAAGTTCAAATTTTTTGAATGTCGACATGGGGGATCTAATTAATGGTATATTAGATGGATTGCCTATATAAATGGGCTTTCAAATCACTATTTCACATAAGCATTCATGATATCAAGTCAAGCACTCAAGAGTTAAGCATTCCAAGACTTTACAAGATCATCAAGAGAGCATTCAAGATCATTTCTAAGGCATTCAAGGGAAAAATTATTCATCAATTGTTGCAGCAATTCAGGATCCATCATCATGTCAAGAATATCAAGCATCAAGCATGTTATTGAGTTAATTTTGTGATGTTGCATCCAAGATCCAAGGTCAAGCATTGTTCTACACTTATCTCAAGATCTAGATCTACATCCTCCATGGCCATTTCATGTTGATTTGCATATTTACAAGACATCATTTACAAGAAATCATTCAAGGTATCATTGTTCATGTTTCATGTTCCATCTTTCATGTTTCATGTCCTTATTTCATTATCTCATCATTTGGTTTAATTACCTAAACAGGGTTTGACCAAGGCAAACCCCTATTTACCAATAAATCAACAAGTTTTTCTCTCTCTACATGTGTGATTGCAGATCTAGGTGTCTTAGAGCTTGAAGATTCCTTGACGATTAGGTTACAAACTTGGAAAAACTTGTAGGAGTTGTCCCCTCATTTCCAAGGTTGTCATCTTCACAAAAGGTCACCTACAACCCAGAAATCAGGGTTTCAGATCTAGAAATCAATCAAGAAGGACAAAGCAAACTTTGAAGACTAGATTTAGGCTTTGAAGTTCCAAAAAACCCTAACTGAACTCATACGTTAGTCTTGGCGTATGAGTCCCATTTTAGGTTATTTTTTAGATTTTTGTAGTTTCAAATACCCTTTTTCCAAAAACATGTTTTTGTACAAAAACCCAGATCTGGGAATGATTCGCCCAAATTGGCGTATGAGTCCTAGTAGGCCAAAATTTTAGGTTATTCTAAATTTCAGGCCCCCATTCAAGCTCTCTCAGGTTTCCAAGTACTCCTCTATACTTTCCTAGTTTGTTGTTCTGATTTGTTTGCATTTATAGGTCATTTATTCAAGTTTCATGCATCACTCAATTTTGTCATTAGATCTTGCATTTAATACATTTTTTCAAGCCCTAGCTTGGTGTTGAACCCCTCATTAATCTCTAAACATACCCTAGGAAAATCCCTTAGAAAATCTCTTTCTCCTATTCTTATCATTTGATTGGGGTCTCTAGGGCATCCTTGAATGTGGAGTATAGAAAGTTTGTTGCCCTAGGTCCTAAACCCCTAGGGTGACAATTTTATATCATACAAAAACAAACCATCTACATCTAATTTAGTTGAATGTAAATGAACAAGGCTATATGTCAATTGAAACAAGCAATGTATGTTATACTATCACATACCCAATTTTAAATCTTACCACCCGTAGGTTATCATTATATATATATAACTTGGAACAACATAATGATACAAATATTTATAACCCTTTTTGATACACTATTATGATATTTATATATAATTTCAAACAACATTATGATATAAATTTAAACAACATTATCATAGTTGTAAAATTCACTATAATTGAAGAACAACTAATTCATTTAAATGTAAATGAACAAGGCTATATGAAACAACGATCTCTCTCTCTCTCTCTCTCTCTCTCTCTCTCTCTCTCTCTCTCTCTCTCTCTCTCTCTCTCTCTCTTCTATATATATATATAGCATTTGAGGGCACCATATACTCGATTGTTAAGGGTTTCATGTACCTATTTTTTGGCCAATTGTGTGTATGTGTGTATACAAATGGAATAGTTATTTTAACATTCTTAAATTAGTTGTAAACTAAGGAGGATAGGTGGGATGATATGTATGTATGCAAATGCTTCTAAAGAAAAACATGATATGTATGGATGATAAACACACATTGAACATTGTATACAATTGGAATCTTACAAAAACTTTGAAATATACATACTTTGGGAGCTACAACTAGAGGGTAGAATTGGGGATATGATATAATAACATGCATTGCTTGTTTCATTTGACATATAGCCTTATTCATTTACATTCAACTTAATTAGATGTATGGTTTCTTTGTTCTTCAATTACAATGACTATTACATGTATGAAAATGTTGTTTCAATTTACATATAATCTTTTACAACTATATTAGTTTAATTGAAGAACAACTAATTCATTTAAATGTAAATGAACAAGGCTATATGAAACAACAATATCTCTCTCTCTCTCTCTCTATATATATATATATATATATATATATATATATATATATATATATATATATATATAGCATTTGAGGGCATCATATACTCGATTGTTAAGGGTTTCATGTACCTATTTTTTGGCCGATTGTGTGTATGTGTGTATACAAATGGAATATTTATTTTAACATTCTTAAAGTAGTTGTAAAATAAGGAGGATAGGTGGGATGATATGTATGTATGCAAATGTTTCTAAAGAAAATCATGATACGTATGAATGATAAACATACATTGAACATTGTATACAATTGGAATCTTACAAAAACTTTGAAATGTACATACTTTGGGAGCTACAACTGGAGGGTAGAATTGGGGATATGATATAATAACATGCATTACTTGTTTCATTTGACATATAGCCTTATTCATTTACATTCAACTTAATTAGATGTATGGTTTCTTTGTTCTTCAATTATAGTGACTATTACATGTATGAAAATGTTGTTTCAATTTACATATAATCTCTTTTACAACTATAGTAGTTTGACAAAGGGTTATAAAAAAAATATATCATAATGTTGTTTGAAGGTTATATAGTTGGAAGTTATATATAACCTCTCAACCGAGATATATATTTGAAGTATGCATGCATGCATACTTGGATATGCATTACATACATACATATATACATATGTCATACAAAGTTATGCATATACATACATAAATATGTACGTATACATAGAGACATATCCATGTATACATGCATACATGCACACATATGCATCTATCATGCATGGCATACATATATACAAATATGTGTGCATACATATGTATTTATGTTTGGAATACATACACACATTTTTGGTATATGTATGTATATATGTATGTACACACATATACATAGTTAATATTTGTATAATAGATAAATATAAAAAAAAAATCTAAAAGCATCTACCAATTTAGGATTTAATTCCTATAAATGCATGTGAATTGCTATCAAAATGTCATCCATGTACCAGCATAGATGAATGCAATGTCGAAAGGGTAGAGAGGACAATGGGTTATGGGTAATGTTGTGCGAGGGGTTCATGGCAACGAAGGACAAAAAGTCGACCAAACCATAGGCGCATGAAACCCTTTAGAGTCCACCATATGAAACCCATAAATGGTATGTATATATATACACACAATCGGCCAAATGATGGGTGCATGATAACCTTAACAGGGTGAGTTGCATACATTGTTTAACGATATTGTAGAAATATGAATATATATTTTTTTGGCTGACTATGTGTATATATATAACCCTTAACAGTTGACCATATGATACCCTAAAATACTATGAGTATATTTATGGAGATTGCAGAGATAGACAAGTGAAATGTCACATATATATATGTATACATTGTTTAAAGATAAATTACACTTGCATAAATATATTTCTTGATCAATTGTGTGTGTATATATATGTATATATACACAGTCTGCCAAAGTATAGCTACAAGAAACCTTTAATGGTTGAGCATATGATAGACAAACGAAATGTCACAAATATACACATTGTTTAAAGGTATTGCAAATACATTATATTGGTCTTTTGGTCGATTGTGTGTGTATATACATAGTCGAGCACAAGATTGTTGAAGAAAAATGCATGTAACAAACATTCCATAAAACCATATGCAATGGATAGATATTGTCGTTGTGAGGTTGGAAGACAACCTCACCCGTGATGGCTGAAGTTTACTATTTTCCTTAGGCAATGGAAGTGTTCATAAACACAGTATCAATGAAAAAAGCATCGCCATGAATTGATTCCATTGTCTTCGTCATCGGTTGTGAAGTGCACAACCACTAGTACTTGAATTGATGGTGTGCATACGTCAAGCATGAATGGCTTTGCAGAGAACCAAAATGAAACCCTACCAAATGAAAAGCATGCTGAAGTGATTGCCAAAAGGCTGATGATGGAGTGGAGAGGAGAAGTTAATGTGGAGTTATTGGGCATTAAGTTCACACGGACTGGCATGGCACAAAACGAGTAAAAATGTATCACACGTCTCTCACCAGTCGATGCCACTTTTAGCATGGAAAAAAGTAATTTTTGGAAACCATTCAGAAAATGTTGAAAAACGTGTCATTTTTCTCCCAATTCAATTTATGTGGGTTATTAGGTAAACAGCCTAGAATACACAAACAAAAATCTGACCGACATGGAATCTACTGACGTGGACCCCTTACACAACATAGCTCTCACCACCATCGGGCCCTCTCCCTTAATACTATTTATTAGTGGCCAGTCCACGCCATACTTATGACTCTCTAGAACTTTAGGGCATGGAAAGGTAAAGGATGACACGTAAATCTGAAGTGTCTTTCCTGTATGTTCACAAACTTGCAATATTACGAGCCACCGTAGGTGTTCACATTGCTCTCTATTATTCTGCTTAACATTTCTCCATCAGTTTATTCTTCTTAATGCAAGCAAGAGAAACTGCATTGACCAGCGGGCCAAAAAAGTACCAAAAGTGAAACCCAATAGTGTAGAAATTTAGTGGAACGAGAGGCGGAAGACTATCAAAGGTGAAACTTTGACAAAAGATTGAAATTTTCACTTACATAGTCAGCTGAAAAGAACTTAACAATAAATAAATACAATTTGCAATATAGAATTCACTTGATTAGAGCCTACTTTTCTCAGAAACATGGAATATTACGAACCAACATGAATGTTGGCATTGCAGTCTATTCTGTTTAAAGCTCTTTCCCATCAAATTATTATAGTGTTACACCAAGAAAATTGTGTGGAATCGACGCTGAAACAGGCCTAAAGATGGAAAAAGTGAAGTGCAGTTGTGCTGCACCAAGGAAATTTGGTGGAATATTGGGCGAAGCTTCAGAGAAGGCCAAACAAAATGAAAAGTGACATGGAAGTTTCGAAAAACATTTGTAAATTCTGGTTTATTTAATGTAATCTTGATTATTAAAAATGAATTAAAGTTATCTGAGTCAAACATATATTATTATTTTTAATGGAGGATTTTATATTATTTATAAGTTTTTTTTTGTTATTTTATATATGTGGGAACATGATTTTATATTGATATCCATTCCATCAAAATCATGTGGGACATAATCCTACTTCATTTTTATTGTAATTTTTTTGATAAATTATAAAAATGAAAAAGAATATTAAATATTATATTTGATTTTTTTTAATTAATTCATTCAGTAATTTAATATAGACCCTCTTTCAAACTAAAAGAAACGAGATTACATAAAAGAAAATTCATATACTAAAACAAAAAGTACTAGAAAAAGATAAAAGATATACAAACTAAGATCCTAATATATTATGATATCAACAATGAAAACTTTAAAATCAAACCAAGATCAGTATCTAAAGCTTAAAAGATTAAGTATGGGTTACAACAAGAGACATTGCCCTCCTAGAACCATTGAGAATAAAAAGAAGTGAAAATTACAATTGAAACTTTCAATTGTAATGATATATTATCTAATATTGAGTTTTTATTGGAGCAAATTTAAGTACTAATTTTTCCTTTTTATATGAGGTTGAACTAGGTTTCTTATTATATGTTGTGGTAAGAAAATTATGCATGCACATGTTCTAAATATATTTTGACTAATCAGTCACATGATATTATTAAAATATTTATTATTAATGATACAAAGATTTGCATTCATATTGCTTATTTAGAATTAAATTAATTTTTTACTATTTAGGAACTACTTTGGAATGGTAGATTATTATATTACATAACCATATTCACAAAATGTATTTCTAATATTTTGATATAATTTTTATGAGTAGATTTTTTTATATTTAAAACATATTTATTTTTCTCTTCTATGCAATTTATTATTATTTTTTAATTTATACAAAAAAAATTAAATTTTAAATTTAAACCAGTATGTAACAATTTAAAATATTAATGAATAGTTAAAATAAATTTAATAATTTATAATTTTATTGCTCAAACACTATACATTCAATAGTCATTAGTTATTATTATTTTTAGTCTTATTAAGAATCGACGTGGTGCAAATAAGATAATGCGAAAAAATGACAAAAATTAGAAGTGCACAGGAGTGCGATAGAAATTCACATGGTAGATGGCACCCTTTGCCAGAGAAGTTTAATGACTGAAGGATGTTCAGATGGTGTTGTCGACTCATAAGTATACATTGAAGTAACTAATGAAATCGTGGTAGACCAAGAAACGCTAAAGGAAACTATCTTATAAATTGCAGGGGTGATCAACCCTAAACAACCCAAGGAAATAATTAGACAATGAGGAAAAATGGGACTGCATGTTTGTTCTAAAATTAGAGATTGAGGTACACTTCTACCTAAACTGCTGAAGCAATAACCACTCAACCTTCCAGTGTCGTGTCGATACAAATTACAGGAAATATGGGGTGAAATCAAGGAGCTTCTGGTAGGCAAGCAGTTGAAACCCCTCGTCCAAGGTTCTAAATCATCATTGCAGGTGCCTTTGCTGGAGAAAACTATGGATTCCCTGGTAGACCTAAAAAAGGTAGAACTAAAAACAAGTGAGATTACGACGGAGGAGGTGCTGCCGATGTTGGAAGACAAGCCCACTAATGATATTTCTAATAATAGTCCAAACGAAGCAAATATTTGACCATTTGATGATTTGGAAGAGGAGGAGGAGGTTAGAATTTTGGACCCCAGAATCAGCGTCCAAGATTCTAAGACTGAATCTAAAATTCACAAAACAAAGGGGTGGAAAACCAAATTCCATGTGAATGGAAGAAAACAATTCTATTGAAGACCAAAAATTCGTGAACAAATTTCTATCTATTTAATGGAGGAAACCCTTCCCTTAGGGCACAATGTAGATGGAAAATTGGAATGTTAAGGGCCTCAACGCCCCTAACAAACAATGATTAGTGAAGTGCCATGTGAAAACTATGAATTCTAACATAAATCTCTTGTAAAAAATAAAATTCACCAAGAAGGGAAATCTTTCTTAAAATAGCTCTATGAATGCGATGGTAGATTTGTGTCTGCTGAAGGTGCTTCAAGTGGCTTAGGATCTATTTGGCATTCAAAAAAGTTTATAGTAGAGGATCTTCATGAAGCAAAATCTTGGGTTGCCCATTGGTTCATGCACTATGCATCGGTGCTTACATTTGTGCTCATTAATGTCTATCGACCAACCAAAGTGGAAGATAAGCAAAAGGTATGGATTGATATCTTTGGTTTAATTTATAGCCTCAATAGTAATGAAATTATAATAGTAGGTGGCAATTTCAATTCAATCTTATCACCAAATGAAAAGAAGGGGGGTATTGTTCATATGGACTAGCAACAAGAGGACTTTAGATAGTTTTTGTGCAACAACAATTTGAGAAACGTTCAACCTAAAAAAAGGGGTATTCACTTGGGCTAATAGACGGAAAGGATTCACTTGCATTGTGGAACACTTGGATAGATTCCTAATTTTGGAAAATTGGGATAAGCTCCTCATAATGCTTGACTTCGTGATCTTGCCAATCTCAGGATTGAATCACTTCCTAGTCACCCTCAACATAGAAAATGATCAGGCCTAGAATCATTACCCATTCAAATTTGAAAAAATGTGGTTGTAAGATGAATCTCTAAAGGACTTAATGGTCAACTAGTGCATTATGGCAGTGATTCCCAATGGATCTAAAATGTTCAAGTTCTTGAAAAAGTTGATAATCATTAAAAAAAGCTCAGGGAATGGAATAAGAACTACTTCAAAAATATATTTAATGAAAAAGAAATAATTGAAGAAGAGTTACAAGATCTGAATAAAAAAATAATCGCTCATGAGATGACACTAGTAGAATATGAAAAGGAAAAGGAGTTGATAGCAACAAATTCTAAAATCCTAGTGAGAGAGGAGATATTTTGGATATCAAAATCTAGGGAAACATGGCTCCAAGAAGGTGACCTCAATACTAGCTTTTTCCATAAATCCACAAAGTTGAGAAGAGCATTGAACAAGATCACTATGATCGAAACGACAAATGGAAAACTATTAAACAAGTTGAAGGATATCCAATCCAAATTAGTCAACCACTTTCATAACATCCTTGCTAATGAGGATGCTTCCAAAGTGAGAGGTGGAGATGAATTTTTAAATGCTATCTTGACTTTGGTTACTAAGGAGGAGAACTGAATTTTTTTGGCACCAATAACAAAGGATAAAGTGGCATAGGCAATTTTTTCATGATGCCTAACAAAGCTCCTAGAACCAATGGGTTTTCACTGGTATTCTATCAAGTTTTTTGAAATATAATTGGTGATGATCTATGGAAGTCTGTTGTTGGTCACCAATCGAAGTTTGGGAAAATACTTAAAGATATAAATATTACATTGATTACCTTAATCCCAAAGAAAAATGCTCCAGCCTCATTCTAGGATTTTTAGCCAATATTGCTATGTAACACTCCAAGGTAATATCAAGTAGGCTAAAATTAATTATCCCAAGAATTACTTCAAAAGAATAGTGTGGGTTCACACTTGGCCAAAATATAATTGAGAGCATTAAATTACTACACAAGAGTCTATACACCATCTCCATGACTAATCAAAGTAGTATGGTTGTAAAACTAGATATCATCAAAGCCTATGGAAAAGTCAACTAGATATTCCTAATGAAAATATTGCATGCATAAATTCAAGTTCAAGTGAGAATGGTTTTTATGGATATTTAATTACATTTCAATTGTGAGGCACTCTATACTAGTTGATGGCTCATTGTGTGGGCTATTTGAATCCATAGGTGGGCTCAAAAAAGGGGATCAAATATCCCCCTTCCTCTTTATTATCATCCAGTAGAATATTTAGGGAGAGATATTGAAAATTGCACCAACCAGGGAAACTAGATGGGCATGAAGGTTGAAAATATGCTCCCAAACATTACTCACTAACAATTCACAAACAACACATTACTCTATGGTTAATCTAAGGTCCAAGATTCTTCCACCATCCATAGTCTATTGGAAAATTATGTTGTTGTCTCTGGGTAGATAAATTAATAAGGATAATTTTCTTCTTCAATACTAAGAGGTCAACATAAAGACATTGTAAAGAAATCATGAATTTTAACTTTGAAGAATTACCAAGCAAATATATGGGTGTTACACTCTTTTTTTGTTTTACCAATTACCTTTAACTATTTATGTTAAAATTTATTAAAAATGATATCTGATGATGATAAAATTTTATTTAACTTTATGATGAGATCAAATGCAATGCAATGTATGTTTCCAACATTTACCAATATAGGAATGTGAGATAGCAATGCAACATATTTGAATCACTTGTGTCCACATGGACCATTTATGGTGTGCACATATCAATGATATTAACTAGGACTATGCTAACATAATCATAAACTCAAGTAAACAAATGCAAAAATAATAAAATCAAATGAAAATAATTATAATTGAACTATGTGAGAAGGTGAAAAGCACAAAAAACATAAAGAAAAATAGAATAGACCTTAAAATTTGAGATTTGACATTAAATAATTTGTAAATTATGTCATGTTCTTTCATTTTTTACTTCAAACTCCTTTTTTTATTTTTTTGTGAACTTCCTTCAAATTCAATGTTGAATTCTATGTAAATCTAATACAATTAGTAAAATTATGAAAAGAATGGGTCTATATTCTCAAATTTAAACAAAAAACTCATAATAAACATTTGAATTCTAGAAACATGAAAATATTACCTCATATAATCAAATTTGATCTCAACACTTTAAATTTCCATCTTCTACATTGTCAAATGAACAAAAATATGGTGGAAAGGTGATAAAATATGCAAAATATACTTGTGCATTATGCCAACACTATGAAAAGTGTTTCTTTATTAGATAATGCATAGAAACTAAACAAAATTAGAGAATTTGGGCCTAAAACATGGGTCACATGCCTCCTTTTACTAGTTTTAGTGTGTGGTATTTGGCACTTTCCAAAATTGGTGAGCACTATTTGAAACCTTTATTAAGATTTTTCAACCCTTAGCAAAATTGGGAAAGAAGAGAGAGATATAGAAGAGAAAAAGAGAAAGAGAGAGAAGGAAAGTTAATTAGTGAGACACACACACACACAAAGAACCTCACTTGTAAAACCCTTTACCTCAATCATAAACCTAAACTTTATATTGATACCTCAACTATAAAGTGAATACCCTAAACCCTACACCTCAACCTATACACCCTTAACCCTATAATCAATACCCTTAACGTTAAACAGACATGCTATACTATAAACCCTAAACCCATTACTAATACCTCAACCCTATACCTTATACTTATACCTCAACCATAAAGGAGTACCTAAACCCTTTACTCCTATGTACCCTAAACCTTATACCCTATACCCTATAATACCCTAAACTCTTGTACCCTCAATCCCTATGTACCCTAAACCTTATACTAGTATCTAAAACCCTAAACCCTATACCCTATATACCCTAAACAGGTTGTATCATCAATCTTGGACCCTAAACCTTATACTAAAACCCTAAAAACTATACCCTAAACCCTATACCATATGTACCCTAAAACTTGTACCATCAATCTTGTACCTTAAACCCTATAATGATACCCTAAACCGTAAATTATAAATACTAAACCCTATATCCTATACCTACATGGGGAGAGAGAGGTGTGAGATAGATAGAGGGGGATAGGAATGGTCATAATGAAGGTTGAAGTGTGAGGTAGTCTTCTCTGGCTTGAAGGAGGTAGCTACTAGCACTCCTCATATGCCACCTATATCATAAAAAACTCACAAGATGGAGGAACTAATTGATGACAAGTTAAACACTATAGATAATGTTTTCACTAATTTTGAGGTATTGCTTCAAGATCATGTTTCTAGTTATGAGGTTATGGGCTCACAAAATAATATACCTAGGTCCTCATAGGGAAATTTTTTTTAAAAAAATTCTAAATACTACTGTTGAAGCTCCTCTTTGCACAAGTATTGAAAGTACTAATGAATCTCCTCACAGTAAGACATGTCTTATCAAACAGAAATAAGCTCACTTAGATTCAATGAGAAAGAAAAGAAAGGGAGAAAAAATTAGTCTAGATCTTAACTCAAAAGTTGAATTCGAGTAAGAGAAACTTGACATTCCTACAACTAGATTTGGTTTTCCTAGAAATTATTATAATACTATTGGAAAGGATAATGGTTTTTAAGGTATTAGCAAAAATGTTGGAAGTCCAAAAATCATAGCCTTTTTCATATTGGTTGGCTTGAAGTAGAATATTTTTGTACCCTACAGACTTGAAAGGGTGGATTAAATGCTATTAATAGTGAAATTGTTGGTAATTCTGCTTGCTTGATTGTAGATATCAAAAATAAAGGGAATGGGATTTCTAATGATCATGTAGTTTGTGCTTGCAGAGGTATTGAAATACCTTCGTGTTATAATTTTAAAAATTTAGGTGAACAAGTGATAGTAGGAGAAAATATAGATGATAAAAAAAGGGAGAAAAAATAGTCCTTGTTTCTTCCCGATGTAAGGGTAAGCGGAAAAAGCATATAAGCAATGAATTTTTTGTTGGTAAAAAGAAAATTTCAAGATCATAGTCAGAAAGGTGAAAATGTAAACACTTCAGAGAAGCTGATACTTTATGGTAATTATTTTGATGGATTTGATTCGTTAAGCTCTAGATGTCTAACATCACATTTGGAAAACAACACAAACCATGTTACAATAGAAACTCTAATTTTCTCTACCTACATTGAAGTTCTTGTGGACCAAACTTTGGTAAATCAAGAAACAAGAAATTTTGCACATGATTACAAAGAGTTTGTTGAACAAATTATAAGCGATGAGGTGCACCCACAAGAAACTCCATGTGAAGTTTTTGAAATATCGTCTAAAATATAAATTCATATGCCACATCTACAAACTAATGTCTTTTATGATATTAATGCTAGAAGATCTGGTTATTTAAGTGCATCACATGGAAAGGTCAACATAAGAGATGTCCCTTTTGATAGCTTCAGAGACTCAAGTGATCATCTATAACAAACCATGAACGAGGTGGATATTGTGAAGGGTGTTATCAAGCATGAAAATCTTAATAGGTAGGAGAAAAGTTAACTAGGATTTGTCTATTGAAGAAAGAAACTAGGGCACTTTTAGGAAGAAATGTGTTAATAAAATTTTGGACTTAAATAGGAAACTTGATAATCATAGGACCAACTACAAGAAGGTTTATCTACACCACAAAAATAAAGGAAGGTTGCACATGTAAGAGAGGATGTCTCAAGAATGGAAAAACTAGAAATGGACACAATCCTATAGATAAAGTAAAGTTTGAAGGTCAAAAGAATCTACCTTGCATTCAAGATATCAACAACCATTGTGCTTATGAAAAGATAAATTATTGATCCTATGTTAATTTAGAGGCTACCAATATTCCATATTTTGATAGTGAGAAATATCTTGAAAGGCATGAATCTCAGTTTCCTTCCAAAGAATGTGAAAATTTAAGTCCAAGTTTAATTAAGATTCACTCAAGCCTAGCTATTTTGCACACTAAACAAACAAGTTTGGCCCCATGTGATCACCATAGAACATTATATAATAATAGAATCACAAATCATTGTGAACAATCCTCACATCCTTTAGAGTAGAGATGTTGTGATCCATAGAGTTGCAATGTGAATGCATCATCAGAAAGAGAGACATGTAGGAGTAAGAAGAGATGGAGGGAGAAGTAAAAATGGAGGGAATGAGAGACCTAGGGAAAGAAGAGAAAGAGGGAAAGATAGGTGAGATACCTAAAATAGGAGAGAGAGAGAGAGAGAGAGGTGAGATGGGAATTTAAGGAGGGAATGGGAGATAGAGAGAGGGAGAGGGAGAAAGGGAGGGGACGCCCTAGAGAGGGGAGGGAGGGACAAGAGGAGAGACAAAAGAACAAAGAGAGAGAGGAGTAACAAGGTATGAAGGGAGAGGTAGGCATGGAGGGAGTGAGAAACTAGGGAAGGAGGAGATAAAGAGGTGATGACCTAAAGAGGGGAGGGAGAGAAGATGAGAGAGAGAAGAACAAAGAGAAAGAGAGGGTTGAGAGATGGAGAGGTAGACAAGGAGTGATTAAGAGAACTATAAAGGGGAGAGGTAAAGATGGGAGGGGGGAGAGAGAAGAAAATGTGAGAGAAGTTCATAAAGAGGGAAAGAGGGGTAAGGAGGGAGGGAGAGAGGTGGAGAGAGGGGAATAACTAGAGAGGGGAGAGATATAGATGTGAGAGACCTACACCCTAGGGAGAGAGGGGTGAGATACATAAGGGGAGAGATAGAGGGAGGAGAGAGGTGGATAATGAGACAAGGATGAAGAGGTACATAGGTACAAAGGGAAGGAGAGAGAGAGACCTAGAGATGGGGGGAGAGAGAGTGTGGTAGGGAGAGGTAGTGATCGATAGAATAGAGAAATATGGGAGAGAAACAATAATATAGGGAGAGAAAAGAGAGAGGGAGGGAGGCAGGGATAGAGATGGGGGTAAGGAAGGAAAACAAGGTAGAGAGCGAAATAGGATGGGAGAGACCTAGAGAGGGGATGGAGAGGGGAGAGAGAGGTGAGAGAAAGAAGAGAGGGAGAGAGAAAGGGAAGTATCAATAGAGAGGGAGTAAAAGGTAAAACCTCAACTATGGACATCATTAATTGTAAACTCTAAACTCTAAGCCTTAGTCAACTTGGGGGAGAGAGAGAAAGAGAAAAATAATTTGGCTCTATCATTCTAAAAATGTATTTTCATTTGGTGAGCACCAAATTTGTTGCTCACCAAATGATTTATATTAGGAAATACAAACCTTTTGGGTTGGATTTTCCTTGGTAATCCAACTCAAAGGGTTGGAAAACCATTTCAAAGATTATTTTTTTAAAAGGGAAAATAAATTCACACAAGATATTGGTTATTCTCTCCATAAAGTTTGTAGGTGTTTCAATGAAAATTTATAAAAATACCACGATGACGTTAATCTCTCTCTTAGCTATCTAACCATATAATTTTCTTCACATTTTGATTATGTTAAGGTTTTCATCTTTAATTTATTTTGGTATTGTGTCAATTTTTGTCAAAAACCAACATGTGGTATTTTGGGTATAGTTTTTTACTTGTTCATAAAATTTTGAAACAAATTACATTTTTAGATTTACTAGACTCCATTTGACATGTTGTGAGAAAAATTGATTTTTGACTAGTTTTCAAAAAGTCTAGGTGGGAACACACTCAAATTTCTATTTTTCAAGATGTGTCCACTTTGAAAATTAGTTAAAAATCATATATTCATTAAAAAAACAAGCCAAAAAAATGGCATAAACTACATGGTGTTAGCTAATTTCTTACTAAAGCAATTTTTGATTTATTCTAAAAAAAGTTAACATTTCAGCGGGAGCATATCAAACACTATGTTGTGATTTTTTGAAAAATAGGACCACTTTGTGTGTTACCCCTTTTTGAAACCCTTAATCTTCACCATTTAAAAAAAAATGTTATTTAGAAAGTAGATTTAGAACAAAACAACTCTTTTTCTTGTTGCATCTTCAAATTTTGAGTATAACTATCTTCATTTTCTTGTCAAATATCAGACTTTTTTAATTTTAGAAAAAAAATTGCATCTAAGATCCCCTTTTTGTATCACATATTGGTGCACTTACCCCTTTATAAGCAAGAAATCATATGTAAATTATCATATTCAATCTAGAAATATTGCATCCATAATCATATGTAGCATGATATTTCTACCATTTCTCTCTTGTGGAATTTATTTTTGTCTTATAGGTGATCTTGGGGTGTTGAGGAGTTCACCATAAATTCCTATATGGTATTAGAGCTTTAGTGTTGGAGAATTCTTCCCAAATCTAAGGGACCAATCTTGGCATGAAAATTTTGTTGGGTGTGAGTTGGAGTTTCAAGGAACTCATCATTAAATCTAGAGCATCAAAGAAAGTCAGGTTTTCCTTTCATTTGGTCAATTTTTGTTTTATTTTGACTAATCTATGAGAATTTCAAGGACAGTTACACTTGCCATATCTTTGAGGTAGCTACATTTTTGGGGAAATTTGGGCCAAAAGAGACCCTGCCATTGTGTTTAGAAGGCCTGAGAACCTAAGAAATGATTTGCAATTCATCATTTTTTTACTTTAGTTTGGGATCATCACACAATATTTTCATTTAAAGGCAATATTTTGTATGGTTGTAGAGATCTATACCTGACCATACTATATTGATTGTACTATTAGTGGTTTACAGTCTATGGTTTGTATAATCGTTGAGTAAAAAAATATAATATTCCTTCTATACTCTTGACAGATTCTCTTTGCAGACTTCGACAAGTATTGTTTGTGTAGGGTTCATCACATCTATCAAAACAAGTATCAGTCATGGTAGTCCGAAATGAATTTTTAATTAATTATTTTTTGTTTTAAATTTAAATAGTAAGTGCTTAAACAACCTAGCTACAATAGTTTGATAGGATGTAGTCACATAATTTGTGGGGGGCTTATGCCCCAAGCAATGCAATTTAGGCCTACCAACTATTGATGGTGTTTTCTGCACAGCAAAAACTCATACAGAATACAAGTACTCTATCTCTCTTGAAAGGTAAATCTCTATTATATGGGTATGTGCAAGATCATGATGGGCCAAAAAATGGCGATATGATGGGTATGTGTATGGTACTTGGTTGATGACATTTTTTACCCAAAATTGATGAAATGAAAAGGGTTTATAGGAGATTCTCATCTTTCCACCAATATAAATTATGCTTTACTTTGAATTTAATAAATAATTATTATTCATTTTTTATTTGAATAATGACTAAAGTCATGATTGATAGGCTGATTGAAAAACATCTATAGCTTTCAAACTCTATCACATTTTTTAATCTAAAATGTGTCACATTCTATGCTTCACATACTATAAGATTAAAAAATAAAAATAAATTTCATGAAGTTTTGATAAGTTAAGATTGGTGGACTTACAGTTTTATATTTTTTTAAAATTTGTAATAAAAATTCATAATTAATTATTTACTTGGAAACAAATTACAAAAAATGCATCACATGGACATGGTCCTCTACTTATATCTAAAATCTTATTAAAAATAATATCATTTTATTGTGGTTAGGGAGGTTAGACAGACACCTACTTCTTATTTTTTCCCTGAAATTTAAGTATTTCTGCATTGAAATTTCAAATTTTCACCAAATAGATTTTTTTTTTTAAATAAACCTAGTAGTTTAGAAACTACATTCAATTTTATAATAATTATATTCTTACATATTTTTGAAATAATAAAGATAAATTATTTAAATTTTTATGTCAAAGATGAAATAATCAATCTTAACGATCAAAGATGAAATAACCATCACAATTGATCTTAGCATATGATATTCAGGCCTGGGATAACTTTACACGGCAACTTACAATCAACAGGTTGCTAAGAGTATGGACCTTAGATCACTCACACACCTCAAATATCAAATCATAGAAACTATTGTATCATATTTAACTTTAAAATCTAACATGCAACTAATAACTTTTGAGAAATTTAAAGATATAAGATAGTTAGAACCATGCAGAATAAAGAAAAACAAGAAAGATCACCACAAAACAATGTCTTTGTTTATATTGCTTCACCAAATTTGCAACAATTCTATATTATCAATGTTCCAACACTTTGCTCTCAGATATTCTAACTCCTAGCTCAAATACTACTATTACAATAATGCTCAACTCTTCTAACAATGTCCAACAATGTCTAACCCCCAAAAATGAAGCAAAAGCCCCAATTTATAGACAAGATTTCCCTAGGGCGACTAAAAAAAATGGCCCATAATGCCTAGTCGTGCATGCATTCAAGTTTACTATATTTAGCCACCCATGCAAGACTGGCACCAAAAGTTTTGAATAAAGTCAAAACTGTATTCCAAACCCATCAGTGGGGCCCAAGCAATGTTGAAACTCCTCAGATGTGCTCTATTCCTAGTTTGTAACTGAAATCCACCACCTTCTACATGCTTGATGGGAGTCCTATGTGGTAGTGACCTGGATGGCCTCTCCTTCCTTATCAACATCCAATTTTTTAACCAATTCTTTAACTATTTCAAGAATTTTAATCACGTCTGTTGTGTCTGGAACTAGAATAAATATGATCTTTTGGCTTTGTATCCCTTGAATTCATCTAAATGTTGTGTTATTACTTTATTCCATTCAACCTATAATTCCTGGTATTTATCCAACCTGGAAATGTATGAGGTAGCATCCTCCAGGTGGTCCTTTTCTATTGGTGCATTCTCCGAAGGAGCATAAACTTTGTGCCACCATGCCTGTAATGTAGTTGCATTCATATTCTTCTATCCAAACTTCTTCCTTCTCGTCACTATTTCTAGAAAGGTAATACAACCATTCTGTATTTATTTCACATTTCCTTGTATCTTTGCAATTTTCTTTAGAATTTTAGATAGGAGTTCCTTTCTATAACTACAAGTTTCCAACCATCCTTTCACTTTTTCGAATGTGTCTCAAGGAAAGATATCTAACTATGCCAAAACATCCTTGGGTATGCAAAACTTTCCTCAGCTCATCGGTGATTAACTCATCAACATTCTTATAATCTACAGCGAACTGTGAAATATGTCAAAGGAAGTCAGAAGTATTGGTATGAACTTTGATAATTTGTTCAATTTCCTCATCCCCTCTCTTACTAACATCTTGGAGCCACTCCTGGGTATGATGAACGGAGTTCTTCAGCCTCTCAATTTTAGAAACTGCTTCCTTGGGCAACAATCCCTCTGGAATTGTATTGTCACCACTTATAGCCTATAATGGCTTCATCAAATGTTGGACATACTTGTAGATGTCATTCAACTACCTTTTGAACTTTTCCTTTTCCACAGTTTCACTATCCAACCTTCTCAGAATTGCTTGAGAAGATTCCCTGAATTCCTCTTTTTCCTGCTCTTTAGTAGTCAGTCCCAAATTGATAATCTATACTCTATAGTCAGATGATTGGACCTCATCTTTGAACTTTTTGGTTGGAGGAACGGCTACATGAACAACTCTGTTGTTGAACTCATCCTGTGCAATATTCGAAATGGTTTTGGCTCTCTTCCTTTGCTTGGGTTGGCCCCATTGTTCTAGCAAGGCATCCAAACTTGGAGTTTCTTCCTTCACAATTATAGGCCTTTTACTTGTCCTTTTCTCAAGTCAATCTCGAACTGTTGGTTGTTCCACATTGATTTGAACCATAGAAGGGCCTTCTTGTTCACCTCTATTTTTCTAAGTCCTATCATTCATCTCCCCAATTTCAAGTTGATTCTCCTTTTGATTAGTAGCCTCCTTCTCTAAAGACCTAGATTTCTTCTTAAAAATTATCTAGGATATGACATTCCTATCGTGTGTACCCAAGTCAGACTGTCCTATCTCTTGCAAAAAAATTTACCATTGTTCATTGGTAGGAGTAGAGACTTCATCATCATCTAACTCTCGCTACTCATAATCATTAGATATATTCTCCCCTTCTTGAACAACTTCCTCTGAGCTTTATACATTTTGAGGAGGAGAATCAACCCCCATATTCACCTCCTCCTCTAGATTGGCAGTAGTAGGCACCTCCTCATCTTGTACCTTCTCCTCTACCTCCTCTTCCTGGGATGCTTTATGCTTCGATGGGCTCTTTCTCACATATACTTGGGGTTTCTCCCCAGAGCTTTCTAAATTCACAACCTTAATTGATGAAGAAGCATCAGTTTCTACATCACTCCTTTTAGCCTTTTCTATCTTTTGTCTCTCTATAATCAATCTCCTTTTCCTCATTGGTTGAAATGTTTCACCCTCTGCAGCAATAACACTTACCTATGGAGTCTTCTCAACTGTGGGAGATGGTTTCTCTCCTTGTTTTGCTTGTGTCTAGCTTCTAGTTCTCCTCTTTATTGGCATTGCTTTGTTCCCTTCAATTTCTTCACTACCTCGAGACTCAGAGACATCATCCTTTCCACCATCAGCCTCTTCTTTGGAATGGGACTCTGTGTCTCCCATCAAGTCATATGAGAATTTGATGCCATAAGTCTCTAGTTCTTATATCTTTTGTCTCAACCATTGCCTTGAATATTCCTTGACTGGCTCAGTTATTCAGTCAAGATTCGTTGCTTCCTCCTCAAACTAGTTTATCTATGGCAAAGGCTTGCTTCTGTAAGGTTCATAATCATGTTGTTGTATCAGGTTCACTTCCTTGTCTTGCACCTAATCAGGGACTTCCACTATCCTATACAGTCTTATCATTTTGAGAGGCATCCAAGAGAACCTTCTAATAATCTCAAAGTCATCCCTGTAGTTCACCCAATAGTCCTCAGTATGATCCACGTGTCAGAATGTCATATTATCCAACTTCATGACTCTACCATATGGGTCAAAATGATCTCTATTTGTGTGGGAGTAAAGCTCAAATTGTGCCATTTCCTTCTCAAAATGTTGGGCACTTTGGATGGAAGGAAATGATTCCAAGGTCCCAATCATCAATGGAAATTCAGCTCCCAATCCCTTCTTTTTAAGATCCAACTGTAGAATTATTTCAAAGGGCACCATCTGCCTTGTCAATTCTAGCATTATAATCTTGTTGGTTGGGTGCCTCGGTAGTCTGAGCAGGATAACATGGGATCCTTGTATTCATATGTATGAAAACTTTGGAAATTGTATGAACCACTACCCATATTGTTTGATCAAGTCCATAGCATCTGCAGTTATCCTAACATTGAGGGAATTCTGCAACAACCTTGGAATGAACATGAATAAATCATCAGTATCCCTTCTATAATTGGAAGTTTTGTATTGCAGTTGAGGATATACATCCTAGATTTTGTCCTTTCCCAATACTCCCTTGCAGCTCAAACCCCTGTACTTGGTCTTATGTGCCAACATGTATACAAGATAGGATGTCATGGTGAAAGTATTTGTTTCCTGCACACTCCTTAGTTGAGCATCCAAGTTGTTGCTTATGATTCTCACCCAATGGTAATGCTTATTGGCCACAATTCATGTGATGGGAAAGAACATCCAATACTGGAAGCAGTGAGCATGCTCCAACCCCATCACTCTACCTAGGAGGGTTATCATGTCATGGTACTCCATCTTGAAATCACTACGGTGTAACTGCTTGGGAAGCTTGGAATAATGAGGCTTCAGCTTCAGAATCCAAGAATTGTTCATGATATCAAAAGCCCTGTTAGGATTTTCATCATAAAACCTGATTACTAAGCCTATGTTTATCTCTTCAATCAAATGGTGGTGCGAAGCAATATGGAAGACTTTTGCAATAGATTCCTCTATTAGATTATCCATGACTCTCCCCTGGGGTCCAATTATGATCCTTGTTTTAGAATCATAATGCTTTGCACATTCCAGAACTAGCTCCAGGCATAACTGCATTGGAGGAAACCCTGTTGCCTATGCCAAACCATTATGAGTGAGAACTTGAGCCAACTGAGTGGGTGAATAACCATACATTCTTTTATGAAAGTTATCATAGTCCACGTGTCCAATATTGGTGTCTCCAATCTTGGCCCATGCCAAGGCAATCTTGGATTCAAGCCAGATGCCTTTGAAATCATACTTCATTCTTTCTTTCCTTCGTTTGACCTCTTCCTGCACCTGAGCAGCCTTCATCTTCTTGTTGGGACTCACTTCCCCTTGCATCTATTAGAGGAAGACACTAATCACCAAGAAGCACATAATAGCATAACCTACCAATACAAGCCTTCCTGTTAATGATACTTGATTAATGCAAACAAGAGGACATTGCTAAGTATATATTGAGGATGTCATTATGAAATCCAAATGGTAACACAAGAAGATTAACCTAGCTCATTAATGAAATAGACATGAAAGAACTAATACATAGATAATCAATGAATGCAAGTTCAAATGTAATTGATCCATTTCACACTTAAAATTCCAATCTACCCCAAATGAGGAATCTTAATCATTAACGTGCACCAAATGAATTCATTCAAAAGGTTTCATCACCAATCCATACCAATTCAATTGTTAAATCACCAACTAAGCCCATCCAAATACATGTGAGGTACCGTAGGAAAGATACAAAGGAGATTGATTAATCAGAGATAGCTCAGATTTTTTGGCCAGACTATGGTTCAATTAATCCGAGCTAGCTCGGATTAGCCGAAATTGGCTCATTTTCTTAGTTTTAGCTTGGAATCTTGTTGGATGATGTTTTAGATGTGAAAATCACTTTGTCCTAACGATTTATGGAGTTGAAACTACATTTAAAGTTCATTGTTCAAAGTGAGATCAAGGTTTGAGAGGTTAATTTGCAATCTTAGCATGAATAGGACCAAACTTGGCTAATCTGAGGTAGCTCAGATTAGCTGGCCGAATTAAGGTTCAGTTAATCTGAACTCCATTGAATTAACCGAGCTTTCTCAAAAACTGGAAATTCACTAAGACACGAAACTTGATTGGCTCAAAATTCCAATTCATGACCAAATTCACTATCGTTCTTCAAATTCATTGATTGCATTTGATCAAGCAAAAAACTAGGGTTTACAATATAATCCTCAAAGTTACCAAAATTCGTTTGCTAGGTTTAGGGTTTTCAAAATGTGATAAGAAAAAAGGGTGACCCTTGAATCAACATGAAATCATTTTCCCTCATTGACATTGGTATCATACTCAAAACCAACTCACAAACTTGACACGAGTTTGATATTCCCCATTTGCAAAGCAAGGTATGAAAATGAAGCCAAAACAAGAACCAAAGCCCAAGAGGGAGGAGGAAGACCAGAACATAATTTGTGCCCAAGAGAGTTATTGACATCCAAAGCGCAAAGAAACCAAAGCAAGCCTGAAGGTAGGAAAGAAAGCCAACAAACAGGATCAAGCCTCTTACCTTCAAAACATGCAAGGCCCAAAAGACAATGCCCGTTGATCCACACAAAAAGGTTACTAGATCTACAATCAAGGCTCCCGTGGAATGAGATTTGAAACAAAGCCAATGGTAGATGGAAAGCACATGAAAGTCACCTCAAATTGCCTCAAAATAGAAAGGTACCAAGGAGGAAACGACGCACGAATGGGTGAAATGGTCATGATGAATCCAGAATGGAATGCAAGAAAACTAATGGAATTGAAATTTGGAGCACCAAGAAGGAAAGTTTCTTAATCGAACACTAAATTTCAAGAAGCAAATGAGGAAATAATCAATCAAATAGTGTTATATTTCCCAAAAAATCTTGAATTTAATACCCGAAGGTACGGAATCGACAAAAAGACCCAAGCTTATATTTTCGGCTAATCTGAGGTAGCTCGGATTAGCCAATTGGATTAAGGTTTGCCTAATTTGAGCTAGCTCAAATTAACCGAATTTCCTCTTGGACTTAGCCAATTTTTTCCTAAAATCAAAATCTCAAGCAAGGATCATTTAAGGAGCTCAATTAAATATCAAAGCTCGCCAAGTGCATGGAGATGGGGTCAAAATGTTGATCGCGAAGGCGAAGCAAGATTGAAAACCAAAATGACCTATCCCTTAAGGGGACAAATTCAAGACCCTATGACGAGCAAACGACGAAAGCAAAGCAAGAAAAGAAGGTCCCCGCCTCAGCGGAGCGTGTGTGCAAAAGGAGCACAACACCGCCCCTTGCCACTTTCCTGTCACTCTGCTAGTGGTGGGGTGGTGGAAAATTTTTAAAACAATTTTTATGCATCTACTCATATTAGAGACCATGGGTTGAAAACTTTAGCCCCAAGGGCCCTATTTTTTGTCTCCTTATGCCCAAATCAGGTGTTTTTCTTAAAATATCATAATTTATAATCTAAAAGGCCATTTTTCACCAATGAGATATTTCCATAAAGTTTCCTTCATCAATTTTTTAGTGGTGCAGGTTATTTTCTAAAAAAAAATTGTTTGGAGGAATTTATTGTTGTTTAAAGTTAAATCTTCATTTTTGGCTCTCAAGCTCATAAATTTTTGCCACGATCTCTGATTTTTAATATCCTTGTGATGTTGGAAAGGTATTGAGGAGCTCTATCATACCATCCATGCACTTTTTCTTATTTCTATGCTAGGTATATTGTGATTATCATGCCAACAATTTATCTTGCATTTATACCATCCTCAACCTAAACAATCTCAATTAGGTTGGCCTTAATGAAACATATGCACCTCAAATGTGCAACACCAAAATAGGTCAACACCAAACACTTCCATGGTGGAAAGAATTGGAGGTAGACCATTCCAAGGGTTTTAGGACCCAAATATACATCACCACACTACTCAACACATCCATAATCCACAAGGTACCTCCACAAATAGCACTAGCACACCACGTCAGCCAAACCTAAACTAACATTGCAAGAAACCACATATACACTTCTCTAGGTTACACGAACGTCACATAGCAACACTGAAAAACATTCCACAACATTTTAGATTATTCCAACATCATTAGAATATTCTACAACTCTACCACAACCACCTGAAACTGAGAACACCATTATTATGTGCAACTAGACACACTGCCATAGAACACAACTTACTAACCAACCTTGTGGAACACCTCAACACCTGAAATCTCAAGGGAATGAAATTATAGATTTAATATAATCACATTCCCAAATCCACAAGACAAGAATCCTCACTATGGAGAAATGCAGAGAAATCTCATTTCTCCTAGACAACCTTCTACATAGATAAACAAACTATCAAACAAAAATTTCACTATAGAATAATCTAGTACCTGAAACTCTAGCTATAAGACCTCTAAACACCTCTTATCATCATATCCAAACTACACAAGTATATCTTTAACCATGAAGAAATGCGGATCACAACACTAAACACACCTTTGTCACACTACACACTCTTTTATTCAAATTTTCTATAAAGCACTTAGAAACCAAGTGAATCGGTTGCATTAGAAGCACCAACACAACACTAAAACACTTTCTCATCATGAATACAATATATGAAATGCCAAAAATCTCCATATCTACAATATTTTCTCAACACCACACTTGAGTTTGACATTAGTGAAAACACTAAAGACAACATAGTGCAACACTGCAACAATCTTCCTAACCATACTAGAGGTTGACATCAATAACAACATGAGCATCATACTTGCAAAAACATTGTTCCATTTCTACGAGAATCTTCTAAATCCAACTAGATATCTCTTCCCACAAAATCCCAACATTTCTGATAGAATAATGCAGTGAAACTGTTTGGCCCAAGAGCTTTGTTTGGAGAAAGTGTGAAAACTATAGTTTTAACCTCTTCCAAAGTGAATGGATCTAGGAGAAACTTATCATCTAGGCTAAGTACCTTTGGGATGAAATTTAAAAACTCTTTTTCTTTTA